>JABLTG010000244.1:0-21067 GCA_016618085.1 Neovahlkampfia damariscottae | reverse complement strand
TTGAAGAATTTTTTGAATAACAAATATTAAGTTGGCATTCATTTCCTGTATATCCAATGTCACATTTACAATTATCCAGGGAAGTACAATTTCCATGACCAGAACAAACACTTGAATTTGTTGAATTTTTTCCATAGCAAGTTTGAAATTCACAATTACCACCTGAGTATCCAAGTTTACATTCACAAGTTTCTTTAGTTGTGCAATTTCCATTTCCTGAGCAAGCACTAGGATCAGTATTATTGGTTCCAAAACAATTGAATGATTGACATTCATTTCCAAAAAATCCAGAGTTACAAGAACAATTGTTCAAAGCAACACAGGTTCCTTGTTTTGAGCAAACATTGGAATCCATAGAATCTGTTCCGTAACATGCATAAGTTTGACAATCAATTCCAGAATAGTTTGCATTACAAATGCACACATTTGGAGACAAACAAATTCCATGACTGGAACAAACAGTTGAATCATTAGAAAGTTTTCCATTACAGCTATAGATATCACAGTTCACACCAGAATATCCTGCAGCACAGATCCCTGACGAAAATAAGGAGAATTTTGGATTTAAATCCATAATTCCTGAAAACTTCAAATTCTGGTGCACAATAAATGAAGCGGATGCAATGAATGAATCATTTCCTAATTGTCCATGAGTATTGATTCCTATTGAATATATTGTTCCATCACCTTTTAATGCAGATGTTTGGGCATAGGAAGTTGATATTTGTATGATATTTGTGAAGAAAGTGGAAAGCGTTGGTAAAAGTTGATCAGTTGTTGAACCATCACCTAATTGTCCATTTGCATTGGATCCAAAACCGTAAACAGATCCATCTTTTTTCAGTACAATGGAAAATCTATCACCAGCCGAAACTTGAACTATATTCACCACAGAATCCACAATCGAAAAATTTCTCTTGGCAAATGTTGAACCATCACCTAATTGTCCTTTTCCATTTTGTCCACAAGTCATTATCTGTCCATTTGTCAACAAAATAATCGCATGATCTTCTCCTCCAGCAATTTGCACAACATTTTCTGAATATATTTCAGTTGGTTCAATGAAGTATGTTATGGTGGTAGTATTTGTGCTGTTCGTTGAGTTAATATCAAATAAACCAAATTGTTCATTCACATTGTTCCCAAATCCAAACAATTTTTTTTTGTTGTCAATGACAAAGGAGAAATCTTTTCCAACAGCCATTTTTGTGATATTTTGAACCTTAATTTGAACTGGAGTTAGTCTATTTGTTGTGGAGTTATCGCCTAATTGGCCAACATTATTTCTTCCAAATGAAAAAACAGATCCATTGGAATTTAAAGCAAGTGAATGTTCAAGTGAAGCTTCAATCTGAATGATTCCAGCAAGATCAATAATTTTCTTTGAAATATAGTTTACATTCGTTGTTCCATCTCCCAACTGACCGTAGTTATTTAATCCATGGGAGCTAACAGTACCATCTTTTTGTAATGTGAGAACGTGTTCATCTCTTGCGGATATTTGTGCAATATTAGAAGCATCTATACTTTGGATTTTTGAAAAAGGATAATAAGTGGCACCGGATGCATATTTTTCATCATTTCCAAGTCCATAAACGATTCCATCTTGTCCAAAAGTAAAGAATGATCAATACCAGCAGAAATTTTTGTTATATTGTAATTTGAAAAAATAAGAACTGGGGTTTTAACATCAGTTGTTGTTCCATCTCCTAATTGTCCAACAGAATTTAATCCAGTGCTATAAACATTTCCATCACTTTTTAAAAAAATGGTGAAGCTATCACCAGCAGAAACTCCAATAAGACCATTGAGACTTGCCACTATTGTCGGATCTCTTCTTTGTACTTTTGTTCCATCACCTAATTGACCTTTTATATTCCAACCCATTCCATAAACACGTCCTTCAGAAGTCAAAACCATTGAGTGTGAATCTCCAGCTGAAATATCTGTGACATTTTCTACTGGAACAATTCCTGGTACATTTTTATTTGAAACATCACCATTTCCCAGTTGACCGTTGACATTTTGACCAAATCCAAAAGTTCTTCTATTATTTAACTCCAAAACCAAATTGTGATGATTTCCAGCAACTATTTTTGTGATATTTTGAAGAGTTGGATTCAATTCTATTCCGTGTGATGGACTAAAAACTCCTAAACCAAGTTGTCCAAGGTTATTTTGTCCAGTAACATAAACATGTCCATCAGCGGTCAAAAATAAAGAATGAGCAGCACCAGCAGCAACCTAAACCACAAATTTATTGATAGGAATTTTGGTGACATTTACAGTCGCAGATTGAGCAAGTCCAAGCTCTAAAATTGCATTGTCTCCACTTCCAAAAACTTCACCATTTTTTTTCACATAAAGAGCATGTTCAACACCAGCGCTAACATGAACAACATCTGTCAAAGGAATAGCAGTTGGAACTGCTTGAATTGTAGTTGAGCTACCAAAAATGTTAAACTGATTATCTCCAAATCCATAACTGGTATTATCATGTTTGATGACCAAAGAAAAACTGGCTCCAGCTTCAATATTTTTTACACTTGAAAGGCTACGCACACGTGATGGCTTTAATGGGTTTCCATCTCCAGTTATCAATGAATTAGCATTTGTTCCAACTCCATAAACTACTTGTGATGTGGCGGAATGAAGTAGAAGAATAAATAGCAAGATCATCAAAGGATTTATGTTCTTTAAACTAAACAAAAACCTCATCTTTTTAAATACTGAGAGTTTTTTTCTTGACGATTTGTTGGTTGTAATGACCAATGGGAAGTTATGTATGTTTTTTCGTCACTTTAGGAAAGGTAATTTTCCTGAATTGTAGTGTTTGTTTGAACGTAAATTAGGACTTTAGGATGACCATAAAATCTTTCATATTTTTAGTGAAAATCAACAATTTCACAGAAATCTTAAAACTTCCATTATTTTTTGCAAAAACATTTCTGATAAGCTTTCTCCAATAAGACTCCTACACGCTATTAGAATAACCTTTGTTTTCCATTTAAAGTAGTTATTAAGCCAACAAAAAGTTGGAGTAGACAGTCATACCAGAAAATTTTCTTTGAATCATTTTGTCATAGTTTCTTGATGGCTTACAAAGCATGTTTTAAATGAGTTTGTTGATATTGAAATTGTAAAAACATTCCATAAAACTATTTTGATAAAAGACAAATTAAAAAACAAAGTAAGAAAAAAAAATTGGAAATTTAAGACCTTTTGCTGCAGTTTTGAATTCTAAATTTAAATTAAATGCTAAAAAATACTTGAATACACTTCAAAAGTTTAAGAAAGATTTGAACAATTTTGTGAAAACACACGTCCAGTGGTCGTACTAAATTTAATCGTTAAATCTGGTGGTTCTAAATTGGCCAATCAGGAAAATAAAATGTTTGATGCATGCATTGTCGGAGGTGGAATTATTGGCTGTGCAATACTAAGAGATTTATCTTTATCTGGATATCAATGTGTCCTGTTGGAAAAAGAAAAAGAATTGATAACTCAGGCAAGTGCAAAAAATTCAGGAATTTGTCATTCAGGTTATGACAATGATAAAAACATCACTCCTTTAGAAAATAAATGTATTAAAAAAGGACACCATGAATTATTGAAGTTGCACCATTATTCAAATTTACCTTTGAAAAAAACTGGAGCTTTGTTATGCGCTTGGACAAACGAACAAGTTGAAAAACTTCCTGAAATTTTAAAATTAGCTTATTCAAATGAAGTCTTCACTGCAAAAATTGTCGACAAAAGAAATATATTAAAATTAGAACCAAATTTAAATCCAAAAGTTTTAGGTGGCATAGAAATACCAGATGAGTTCATTGTCGATCCATGGATAACCCCAATATTCTATGCGATACAATCAATAGAAAATGGTGCAAGAATTCAAAGAAATTCAAAAGTCACAAGTATAAAAAAAAAAGAAAATTTTTGGTCAGTTAATTTTCTTGATAAAACAACTAAAAAACTTGAAAATATCAATTCAAAGTACATTATAAACTGCGCAGGAATATATGGAGATATAATTGAAAATTTTAAAAAAAATTCAAATTTTCAAATGAAACCAAGAAAAGGTGAATTCTTAATGCTTGAAAATTCAAAAATTTTTGAAAGAATAATTCTTCCAGTCTGGAATGAGAAAACAAAAGGAGTACTAGTAGCAAATACAATTCATGATAATACGTTAATAGGACCCACAGCTGAAGAACAAATGGACCGAGATGAAGCAGTCATCAATCAAAAGACACTAAATTCGCTATTGAAAAAAGGAAAAGAGATTTCAACAAAAATAAATGAAAACAATATTATTAATTCATATGCAGGATTAAGACCAGCTACTCAATTTAAAGATTACCAATTTAATTTTGATTTAAAAAATAACTGGATTACAATTGGAGGTATTAGATCAACAGGATTATCTTCAGCTTTAGGAATTTCAAATGAAGTCTTGAGAGAATTAAATTTAACAAGAATTAAATCTGATAAACAAATTTACGAAGAATCCAAAGTACTAATTTCAAAAATATTAGATGAATTAAAAATGAATGGCTATTTAGAATTCAGAGGAGAAAAGTACATGGTCACTCATCCAATTACCCAACAAACAAAAATTTCGAAATCAAAATTATGAATAAGAAATGCTCAATAAAAATATAACATTGAAGGAGTATAAAGTTGGGTGATGAATTTTGTTAAATTGGTAATTTTTATTTTGATGAAGCGTTGAGCCAACTTCAATAAAATCCATTGTCCAATCGTTTTGAATTTTGATGCTCACCTTCAAAAAAGTTGTTACTCAATTCAAAAATATTCAAATCAGAAACTATGCTAAAAAAAAACTGTTAGTTTTAGGTGGTGGATGGTCTGGATATCGTTTAGTAAAAGATATTGACCTTAATAAATATGACGTCAAAATTATTTCACCAAGTAAACTGAAATCAAATTAAAACAAAAGGAAATCATTTTCTTTTTACACCTTTATTAGCTGGAGCAAGTACAGGAACTTTAGAATTCAGAGATATTTCAGAACCACTTCAACAAGCTAGAATTCACAATAATTATAGTTATGTTTCTGCTTCTGTAAAAAAAATAAATAAAGATGAAAAGACAATAGAATGTTACACAGAACATAGAGAAGACCCACATTTTAAATTAAAATATGACAAGTTGGTAGTTGCTGTTGGATGTGATGTCAACACTATGGGTATAAAAGGTGTTCAAGAACATGCTTGTTTTATGAAAGAATTAAGAGATGCAAGATGGATAAGACATGTAACTTTCAAAATAGTTTCACTTTTTTCTAGAAAATTATTGATTGTTTTGAACATGCTAGTACTCCTTCTATTTCAATGGAAACACGTGAAAAACTTTTAAGATTTGTAGTTGTAGGAGCAGGTCCAACTGGAATAGAAGCATCTGCTGAGATTTATGATTTCATTAGACAAGATTTGAAAAAGTTATATCCATCTTTATATCTTGATGCTAAAATTACAGTGGTTGAAGCTTCTCCAACGGTTTTATCAGCTTTTGATGCTCAACTTCAAGAATATGCTCAAAATAGATTTAGAAGACAACATATTCAAATTAAACTTGGAACTAGAGTGACTGGTATCACTGACGACTATGTAGAATTTGATGATGGTTCCAAAATCAAATGTTCTTTCGTTTTATGGTCTGCTGGGATTCAACCAAGAAAATTAATAGCTCTAGATGATCGTTCACCTGGTATACCTAAAGATCCTCGAAATCGTGTGATTGTTGATGAATCCTTGAAAGTAAAGGGAGTTGATGATATTTATGCTATGGGTGATTGTTCAGTTGTTGAAGGAAAAGAATATGCAGCAACAGCACAAGTTGCTCAACAACAAGGAAAATATTTAGCAAAGAAATTAAATGAAGAAGCAGAAGATGAAACTAAAGAATACCCTAAAAATTTCATTTATCATCATTTTGGATCAATGGCATATATTGGTGGATACAAAGCTGTAACTTCTTTTGGAACAACTAAATTGAAAGGATTTATTTCTTGGTTCTTATGGAGATCAGCTTACTTGACCAAAACAGTTTCTTTAAAGAACAAAATGTTAATACCAATAAATTGGACAAAAACATTTCTATTTGGTCGGGATATTACAAAATTTTAAAAAGAATAAAAATCAAAATTGTCAAAAGAGGAATATTTCTTTATTTTCTTTCTTTCAGGCTTTTCATTGGTTTAATTTTTTTCAACGGATACTGCACACCGAACAAGAAAAGGTGATTAAAAAGATGAGAAAAACATCTAAGTCCACCAGTACAAATGAGAAACATAACTCTCTAAAGATGAAATCAATTATGGACAGATTAAAAGGCCCACTAAAAATCTCTTCTACTCATGAAGTTCAAGAAGAGTTGAAACGTGAGAATTACTCTTTTGACAAACATGGAATTATTGATCAATTACTTTGTAAAGAAGTTGAATTTAAAGACCTTGATGAACGATGGAGGTCAGATTGTAATTTAAAAAAAAAAAAAAAATTTATATGTTTATTTTATAGATGATGTTGCACTTGCTGCGATAGCAAACCACCCTACTGACATACAATATGCTGCAGAAATTATAAAAAAGAACGAAACTGCTGTACTTTTAGCAACCTCGAAAGAAGGTTATTGTTTGAGGTATTTACCTTTAGAAATGAAAGACAACATAAGCGTTGTAAAAACTGCTGTTTCAAATAATCCTTTTTCATTGAATTTTGCTTCAGATAGATTGAAAAATAACTTTGGTGTCGTTTCAGAGTGCGTAAAAAAAAATGGAAAAGCAATTCAATATGCCTCAGATGAATTGAGGTTAAATAAAGAAATAGCTTTACTTGCTGTACAACAAAATGGATATTCGATAGCTGAAGTTGATGAATCTTTTCATGATGATGAAGATGTATTATTAGCTGCTGTAAGACAAAATGGAAAATCTTTACAGTATGTGGAAGAGGAGAAATTATATAATTATTATATTTTTTGGGAAGCCACTACTCAAAACCCAGGTAGTTATAGGCATTTACCTGAAAAGTATCAACGTGAATTTGTTGCATTTTCAAAAATTTACAAAAATTTACGGCCAGATGAAATTTTTTTGCTTAAAACATCAAATATTACTTTTAAGTTTGAATAAATTAAATTTGTATAAAATATAAAAATATCATTGGGTGTTTTTTTTTCTTTTGATTGATTGACTGTATTCGATGTTGGGAAAAATTTTTATTTTTGTAAATCTATTAATTTTTGGATTTTATCAACAGATGAATCAAGTGCAATAATTTTTGCGGCAATATTTTCCCTTTTTTGAGTAATCAAAGAAGATTGCTTTAATAAATTCTCCTTCTTGTGTTTTTGAAATACTTCTTGAGTAACTTCAATTTGAAGATTAGATTTCAAATCATTTAACATTTGAACACAAACTGCATTGAATATATTGTTAGAAAGTCTCACAGCAACTTCTAATAAATAACCTTCTGTATAAATATCATCATAACGCTTCATGTCACGTTCAGAGGAAAAATAACCAGTTGGATTTGCAATCATAACCTTTTGTTTTTGCAATCTTTCCTTTTCTTCTTTCGATATTTCAGATTTTGACAACTACATCAAGTTAGATGAATGAAATTTTACTATTGAGTCAATTTCTTGTACTCTTTTATTTCTTCTTGCTCTTACTCTTGGAATTTGTTCTTTGATTGTCAATTCATCAGGTCTGATGTTTTTTTCTAATGATATTAAAAATTGGACCGTTTGAAGAATTTCTGAATATGAATGATTCAAATGGTTATGACAAGTTAATTTGATAATATCTTCTAAATGGGGGTAATCATTCAATACTTTATATCCATTATTTATTCTGTGCTTCAATTTATCGTTCATTTGTTTGATAGTTTCATCTCCAATTGGTTTAATATCTTGAAGTATTTTTGAAACTTGATTTGTCCAAATTGAATAGTCTTCTGATTCAGATCTTGTCCACCACCAGTTAATTTCTATCATAAAAATGAATGATTCATTTAAAATTACCATCTTCTTTCACCGGAGTTGTTCCAATCAATTTTGATTTTTCAGAATTATAAAGGATTTCATCACAATGATCCATCACTTTCATGAATATATTTTTTGCCAATTCACGCTTTCTAAATGATTTAAATGATATAAAAATTACAATTCTTCCATTGAAGCATCATCAAAAACTTTATCAATGAAATTTTTTGTCAATTTAATAATTTCCTTTTCTTTTTCTTTATCTGAAGCATTATTTTTTGGAGCACCTCCCAATTCTTGTAACTCTTCTTTGTATAACCTTAAATCAGAATTCAATTGGTTTATGATCATATAAAGTTTATCATGGATTTTTTCTTCTAAAACAGAATTCAATTTTTTAACTAATACATCACATGTTGAATTGAAAACTTCTGAATGAGAAGAAAATTGAGGTGTTGATAAAAAAAATTCTCTTTCAATTTCTCTTGCATCTTCTAATGAAATCCCTTTTTCAACTTCTTTTTTGGATCGACATTTTACACCAATAAAACCTTGATTTGTTGGTAATTTTTCAATTGTATTCATAAATTCTTTAATAGATTCATTTGGAAGTAAATCCAATTTTGTAATCACAGATATTGTTCTTTTTCCATTTGGATCATATTTCCTTGCAAAACTTAATGATTCAGACGTCTTTAACAAAAAATATGAAAATTAAGAATAATTACTTGAAGATCTGTGTTTCCAGCACTGACAGCTATAATTACAGAATTTTTTGGTTCAACAAAAGGATGACAAATATTATTAATTATTTCTCTTAAGTTTGAAGGTTGATCTTTTCTTGGATTATGAATCAAACCAGGTAAATCAATTAAACGTAAATCAACAACATTTGGAGAATAAATATCAATATTTAAAGGTTCAGATGTAAATTTTTCATTATTTGAACGAATAATTTCTTCTACTCTTTTGAAATCATCTGTTTTAATTCCTAACTTGGGAAAATGAGCAGTAATTTTTGTATTTTCTTGTTTATGGAGTGTAATGATTAAAGGTCTTTTTGTTACTGTTCCTTCACCTTTTGGTACAAATGGTACACCGACAATACTTTCCATGATTGAGGATTTACCTGAAGATTGATCTCCTATCACCACTAATGAAGGAAATTTATCTGCTCCTGAATATTTTACTTCTCTTAAGGCATCTTGTATGGAGGCAAAAGTGTGTATGAATAATGAATCATTTTGTTCAAGTTCTTTTGCAAAATATTTTTTTTTGGAGTTGAAGAGTAAATTGGCTGAAAATAAAACAGTAGTGGCAAAGATTATTTTTTTTAATGATCCTTTGAAGTAATAAAATTTTGGTAACAGAATTCTTCTTGTAAAAAATTTCTTCATAAACAGAATCTAAATTGACCAATCAATTTGTTTTGAAAAAAAAGTGAAAGATTTAAACAGTGAACAGAAAATTTCGGCCAATAATGAAATTTGATGGACAAAAATGAAAATTAAGGATGGTATACTATTCAAATTCAAATTTGAACACTGAATTCAACATCAAAATCATTCACAAGTACTATCGGAGTTTTGATCTTTGAAGTCGGTTAAATTGAAGGAGAATTGATTTATTTTTAGCTTCGGAATAATTTGAAGATTTAACCGAATGTATATTATTTTTTGAAAATATTGTATTCTGACACAAAATTTTTTCAACTAAAATAATAATCCAATCATATTGACAAAATTTAACCATAGGAAAATTGCTGATTGGTGGATGAGGGTTATTTAAAGAAGTCCAATAGAAATATCTGAAAATTGAAAAAGAACGATGAACATTTTAACAATTGCACTTATTATCGCTGCAGCTTGGGTATTTCTCTATTTTTTTGCTCTCTATTATTTCAATGGATTTTCAACTAAAAAAGGTGAACCAACATTGCTTCGTGGTCAAATTCCATTCTTTGGAGTCATGCTTGATATTGGTTTCAAAGGTCTTTATCAATTTGTTGTTGACGCTTCAAAAAAATACGGAAATATTTTCACAGTGTTCCTTCTTGGAAAAAGAATCCATGTGATATCAGATTATTTTGCTTACTCTCAAATTCAAAGAAAACCTCACGTATTTTCATTTAACCCTGTTATTCAAGATTTTGGAAAACTTTTGAAACATTCAGATGATGCTGAATTGGAGGATGTTCGTGATGAAGCTGTAGATCCTGTAAAGAAATATTTAATGGGAAAAGAATTAGAAATTCTATCAAAAGTTTATGGAAGATTGGTAGTTGAAAAATTAGAAGATGAATTTAAAAAAGGAAGTGTCAATGGTTCTATGGTGGTAGATTTGAAAGCATTTGTAAGAAAAGTCTTATACTATGCGAGTGGTAAATCATTATGTGGTGTAGATTTTGACACAGATTCAACTGAAACAGACTTTTTTACATTTGATGATAATTTAAAAATCCTCGTCTTGGGAATTCCAGAAATCTTCACTAAATCAATATTTGAAGCTAGAGGAAGAGTATTAAAAGAATTAGAAAAATGTGATTTAAAAAATAATTCTTGTGCATTCATTCAAAATGGAGTTGAAAATAAAACCAAAGAAAAAGCTGCAGTTTTCAGTTTTTCAATGCTAGGAGCTTCACAAACTAATTCAATTAATGGTGGATTTTGGACATTCTACAATGTAATGAAGCAACCAGAATTGAGAAAACAAATCATGTCAGAAATTTCAGAACAATTCTCAATTGAAGAATATGAAAAATCAATTGATTCTATGAAAACATTACATGGAGCATATCTTGAAACAATGAGATTTCATAATTTAGGAGTTTCTATTAGAGAAGCTTTAGAAGACACAAAACTTGAAGTTGATTCAAAATCGTTTAAAATTAGAAAAGGTGATAGAATTTACATGCTTCCAGTTGCATATAAAGATCCTGAAGTTTTTACGGAACCTGAAAAATTTGATGCTTCAAGATACTCAGGAAAACAATCAGATAAAATGATTAAATCGACAATTCCATTTGGTGGTGGTGTTCATATGTGTCCTGGTAGATTCTTCGCCATCAATGAAATTAAATTATTCACAATTTTAATGTTGAAACATTTTGATTGTGAACTTGCTGAAGATAAAAATTTAGAAAATAATATGTCAAATGTTTCTTATTTGGCACCTATTGGTGATATAAAAATCAAACTTTCCAATTTTAAAAAATAAAATTAACTTCTTTTTCAAAATAATTTGATTGGAGAAAAATGTTTTATTCCAACCCTGATGATTACTCTTCTTACTATCAGGTCAATGATGAAACTGAAAAAAGAACAAGAAACAAAAGATTTGGTGATGTCATAAATTATACTTGCAGTTTTCTGGGAATTTCAATACCATTAGTTTTACTAATTTGTGGAATTATTCTTGTCACAACAGAAAATGTTGACATTGGTGGTAATAAAAAATAACAATTAAACAAATAACAAAGCAATTCAAATAGTATACATTTTTCTTGGACTTGTTAGTCTGGTCAGCTATTGCTGTCAAATTTGTTCAATTTCTTTCATCCAACTTATTCAACTTTTAAGAATTTTTTTTGATTTTGGAGATGGAATTGAAAGACCAAAATTGATAAAAAGAATTTCACAAGAAATTACCAGTATTGTTGGATTATTTTTTACATTATTTAATATTATTGGAATTTTGATGCTTTTAGCTGGAGGAATAGCATTTTCAGGTGGTAATTCAAGTAAAAACTCAATTGGTATTTCATCAATCATTATTGCTTCTCTTTATTTTTTAAATTTAATCACATCTTGTGGTATACTGATTTATGTTTCATGTTTTGGGTTTGTGGTGACTTCATTATCAAAAGAATCAAATCTAGAAGGATTTGAATATGGTGGAAACATGGGTGAACATGAATTTGACTGAAATTTAAACGATCAGAATAAATAAATGATGTAGCTAATTTTTTCAATTTAACTCAAAAAACTTCAAAACTTGTGAATGATGTTCATTGGTTCACAAAATAAATTGACAAATTAGAAAAACTTAATCTTCATTGGACAACTCTATTTATAGAAGAGAATGAGTGAAATAGCTTTATCAAAATATTTAGGAACAATGTAAGTGTTGATCACTTCTAAATATCAAAGGTTTGGTTTGGCTGTTGGAGATGCATTAGGTACTACAGCTGAAGCAATACCAAGAGGTGGTTTTGAGCCATTAACAGATATCATTGGGAAAGGAAAGTTTAATCTTTTACCAGGTCAATTTACAGATGATATGTCAATGAGTTTATGTCTTGCAGAGAGTTTATTGACAAAAAAAAAATTTGTCCATTTAGATCAACTTGAAAGATACAATAACTGGTATGAAAATGGTCATTTGTCGTCAAATGGAAAATGTTTTGATATTGGAATGACTGTTCGTAAAAATATGATGACCAATTTACAAAAACAACGTGATTATGGGCCTTCAAATAAAAACCAATCTGGAAATGGATGCATCATGAAACTTGCTCCAGTTCCACTTTTTTACAGTTATGATTTTAAACTTGCGATAGAAAAAAGTGCTGAAAGTGTGAGAACTACACATCATAGTGATATATCCATGGATTGTTCTCGTTACTTTGCAGGTTTAATATTAGGAGCAATGACCGGAGTATCTAAAGAAGAATTATTATCAAAAAAATATTCACCAGTAAAAGATTATTGGAATACACATGAAATGTGCGAGGAACTTGAAGAAATAGCTCTTGGATTATATAAAGAAAAAGAATCAAAAGAAATTTTGAATCGAGGATTCGTCATTCCTGCGTTAGAAGCGGCACTATGGGGATTTTACAATTCAACGAATTTCAAAGATGGACTATTAAAAGTTGTTAATTTAGGTGATGATGCAGATACAGTCGGAGCAATCTATGGACAAATTGCTGGAGCTTATTATGGAATTGAAGAGATACCAAAAGAATGGATACAAAAAATATCATTATCACCTTTGATTGAAGTATATTCATCAGAATTAATGAATTTATCAAATCAATCGTCAAAAAAACAAGAATTGAAAAATTCTAGTGATTTTATTGAATGTCAAGATTGTTTACTGTTTTTAGAAAATGGCTATGGTAATATCATGAGAAAATCAGATCCAGGTCCTTCAAGATATAAATCAATGGAACTTTTTGAGAATGATATTGATCAATTCAAGTTAGATTTTGAAAAATTGAAAAAAGAATTTCAAAATCAAAAATTAACACAAAGAATGTGGGATGAATTTCAATTCAGATTGGATCATCAGGACAGACCTACATTGAAGCATTATTTCGAATTGAAACAAAAAGGACCACCAACTGGACCACCTCCACCAGGTCCAAGCATTGAAAATTTAAACAAAATGTCAAAGAAAATAGATGAAGATTCAGTGAATGAATTGTTAGCATCAATCAGAAAATTTAAAAAATAAAGATTTGAAATTTTATTCAATACAAGAAAGGAATAATTTTGTATGGAACTTGTTTTTTATAAACACCCCAAGATGCACCATATTTCTTTGCACAAACATGTGAATCTCTTTCGAATCTGGTGAACAATAATGTCCAAATGAAAATAGCATATGCATAAGGAAAAATTCCATAAGAAATTCCACACATCATACAAAATGACAATGAATTTAATAATTCACCAAAATAATTTGGATGTTGACTCCATCCCCAAAATCCTTTTAAAATATGAATTTTTGACAACTTTTACCTGATGTTAAAATTTTCTTTCCTGCTTCAGTTTTTATATATTTTGGTTTCATTTCAATTAGATTGAATAAAAATTTGAATGTTTTTTCTGAATCTTTTTTGAAAACATCTTTTTGATTATTGGCAGATCTTGCAATAACGTAACCTAAAACCCAAATCAAAACAACAATTGCTAAATAGACATTTGATATTTCTTTGTATTCAATTAAAAAGTAACCTTGTAAAGATGGAATAAAAGGCATAAAGTTAATATTTCCCCAAGTTAATTGAAATCCCATTCTTTCTTTATAAATTTCAAATCCACTGATAAATTCTTCTTCAAAGTAGAAGAAATCTAACATGTAAAGAAATGCCATTATTTGATAAATTAACATTGCATTTGATACCATTCCAAATTTTTCATAATGAACACTTAAATATGATAATGATACTATAACCCAAGCTAATAAAGAAACTCTTCCATCCATGAATAATTTTACATCAACACCGAAGATTCTTGGATCTTTTTCAGCTCCTAACCAGATTTCTTTTACAATTCCATCATAAGGAACACGTTTATTACTAAATTTTCCTTTGATAAAAAGAACCATCCAACATAAATATGCGAACATATTACAGGTAGTGATTAAAGGAATTAAATTTTCATAAACGCAACCTAAACTCCAAATTTTGAAATATCCACCAGTTAAGAAAACAACAATTGACAATAAATATGCTTGTAAACCATTGCAGTTATATTTGTAAGTGGTTCCATCTGATAAAAAAATTAAACAATATTTTTTGTTACCTTCTTGTGGTAATCCAGTGACTATTGTGCCTTGTAAAAACTTAGCACAGAAACATTGAAAAAAGAAATAACTTGCATAAATTGTAATTGATTCTTTTGTTGGTAAAGGTAAAATCTAAACGGAAAAATTAATGAAAGTGTTTTGAGTTTACAAAAAACAGAGAAAGACTAAAAATTATGAATGAAACTGCTACGAATGTGAGTGGAGCATCTGCGTACTCAACTTTCTCTTGTTGTTGTTTGCTCATTTTTTTTTCGGAAAAATTCGGACAATTACCAATTGACCAATCAACAATTTAACATCCGAATCTGGGGTTTGGGATACCAAAATTTATTTAAGTACATCCTGACACAGATGTTGCATCACTTGTTAACTGTTCTGGATATTGAACCATAATCATAACATTGACTTCATCTTTTTTGGCTTTGTGTGAAACTAAATTATGTTCATATTCCCATGGCATTAAAACCACATCATTTAAATCAGTATCGAATTTATTTGGTAATAACATATCATGATGTGCTGCACCAAATCCGTTCCATGACATGTAATCAGATTTAGTATGTTTGTGACATCCTGAAACACCTCTCAAAACAAACATGATTGCACTCATTCCACGGTCATGAGCAAGTAATTGACTTGTCAATCTAACATTTTGATCAATTAATTTTTGACCAATTTTATTGATGTCCACTTCAGATTTTCCATAAACAAATAATCTTCCCATGTTTAAATCAGTTTTGGATGTTTTTGATGATTTTTCAATTTTTTGAAGTGGATCAGATTGTTTCATTGAGACTGGAACTTTCATTTTATTGTCACTTGTTGAATGAACATGGATGAGAGTAGTATATTTTGTATCATGATTCGGAGCGACTGTTCTTGTTCCAGGTCCAAATAAGATTCCATCTCTTTTTTTTAGGATGTAGTTTTCTCTTGGACCTGACACGAAGAGGGATCCTTTTAAAACTCTTGTGTATGAAGACCATTGTCTTGGTAATATTTGAATTCTGTGTTGTGGTCGAACAATTTGTAAAACTACTTGTCCGAATGTTCTGTTTTGAAGTGTGATTGAAAAATCAGAGAGCTGTGGTGAACTATCCATCAAAGTTTCGAGTGCTTTGATTTGTTTCGCAAATTCCACCACTCTGGTTTCTTGTTTTGTTCTTCCTGCGAAAATAAAGTTGCCTGTTGGCACTTTTTCAGCGAAAATAAGTGTTGATAAAAGTAAAAGTAAGGTAATAAATAAAACCTTTTCCATTTTGATCTCCTACGTTGTTTATGTTTTCTATTAGTTGACCAATGAAATCGATCGTTCAACCTTCGAATTTAATATCATTGGATAAAGGGTTCTAATCTTGAGTTTAATAAATTGGAAGGGAGAAAAACTCACAACACACTTTCTATTCCATATCATCAGATTTTTCAATGAATTAAGCTGGGTTTAAAATTCATGATTACCAATATTTTTTAAAATGTAATTGATACAGATAGTCTTTACATTGCTTCTAGTGCATTAACCAATATGAAATTGCAATTTCTAATTTTGATTGAAATTCTTCATTTCTTTCATTGTTTATCATATTCATGAATTTCTTCGTTGGTCCATTTTCCCAAGCAAAAATTTCAAATGCTTTCTTTTGGAGAACCTTCTAGATATTTCTTGAGCATAAAAATTTCATTGATCTTTTGCAATTAATTTTTCATCTTTTTTATGTTCAAAGTTTAGTTCAAAAAAAAAACAAAAATTTCAAACGCTTCCATTAATTCGATATTTTTTTTTCCAGCTTTTGGAAAATACATTTTTTCTTTGGAAGTATGAATAAGATTGATATTGAACCAATTCTATCGTAAATAAAAATATTCAGTTGGCAGCAGCTTTCCGCCATCAAGTGCATGACAAGTTTGGAAAAGGAAGAAACGTTGGTTATTGAAAAAAAATTTGAGTGAAATATTGAAAGAAACATCTGAGCAATCAGAACTGCGTCACGAGAAACAAGTTTTTGTGCACTTTCTGCTGATTTAAAAAACAATTTACAAATTTCCATGGCTTTGGCAGCAGAAAATGAAGTTTTCTTATCATTTAATTCTTTTTGAAATGTAATCATTTGTTGAAAATAGTTTTTTAATGTCAAATTTGGAAAATATGAGAGTCCTTGTTGTTAACACATATAAAAGAATAATTTGACAATTTTATGAGATTTGACTGTTAAAAAGTAAAAATTGGATGAAATTGGTAAATTTCCTTTCATAGTTCTTTTTGGAATATTTTTTTCCGAATGCTCACTTTTGGATTCTCTTAATTTGTGTTTAGGAAGTTTAGTTTTCCTGATGAAGTGAAAAACTAGAAAACTCGCTCATTGGTCTTTAAACGACCAATCATCACTTCCGAACCTCCAAACTCCAAAAACAAACAGAAAAATGAGTTTTTTGAGTGGCTCAACTCATCTGAACCGTTCAATGATTGTCATCTTTTTGGTTTCAATGTTTTTTGCAGTTGTTTCACAAACAGCAGTATATGGTGCAGGATTTAATGAGAATTCATCTATTACTGGTGATGGAAACGGAAATACACTGATTCCTTCAAGAGTTCAAAGCCTTTCAAAAGTAAAAATAATATCTGCTGGAGCAGGTTATTCATTGGTTCTCAAAGACAATAAACTATATGGTTTCGGAGATAATTCACATGGAGTTTTTGGTGGATTAACACAAACCATTCATATAAAACCTACAGCTCTTCTGAATATTTCAGATGTAGCTCAAATAAGCTCAGGAGCACGTCATGCTCTTTATTTAAAAAATAATGGTGAAGTTTTCGGAAGTGGAGATAACACAATTGAAGAACTTGGACTTGGGGTAACTTCAACAAACAAAGTCACCAGAATACCTTTATATCAACATGTTACACAAGTTGCTGCTGCTGTTGAACATTCACTATTTTTAACAAAAGAAGGAAATGTTTATGTTACAGGAAAAAATAACTTTGGACAACTAGGACTTGGTAGATTTACTCCTTCTTCTGGAATTGAAATAAATCCTTCACTTCAAAATATAACAAAAATTGAAGCCGGAAGTCAACATAATTTGGTAATTAAAAATAAAAGTGCTATTGGTTTTGGATACAACAATAAAGGACAGCTAGGAAATGGAGGTGTTACAAGTCAAAGTACACCAGAAGTCATTTCAGTTGTGAATGTTACAGATGTTTCAGCTGGACTTGCTCATTCTTTAATTTTAACAGGTTCAGGAATTGTTTTTGCCATGGGTTCAAATTCAGATGGACAACTGGGTGATGGAACAGAAATTCAAAGAAAAACACCAATCGTGCTTCCAACTCTTCATGATATTATTGCTGTTTCTGCTGGTGAAGATTTTTCACTTTTTTTGAGTAGAGATGGAAACGTTTATAGTAGTGGGGTAAATTCAGTTGGCCAATTAGGAGATGGAACAACAAATTCTGCTTCAACTCCTATTCTAATTTTTTCACAAAAGAATATATCAAAAGTTTCAGCTGGTGTTGATCATTCATTACTTTTGGATAAAAATGGAAAAGTTTATGGTTTTGGTAACAACGCAAATTCGGCGTCAGGAATAACATACTTTCCTTTCTCAAAATTGGAAGCTCTTTCAGTGGTTAATGTGACACAAATTTCTGCAAGAGATAATCATATTTTAACCTTGAGAAGTGATGGTTCAGTTCATGCTCATGGGTCAAATACTTATGGACAATTAGGTGATGGCACAACTGCTACAGTATCAATATCAAAAAAAATAGCCACCCTTTCAAATATTATTCAAGTTGAAGCTGCACTTGAGCATTCTCTTGTTTTGAATTCTACTGGGTCTGTTTTTTCATTTGGAAGAAATAATGTTGGACAATTGGGTGATGGCTCTACAACAGATAAACTCACACCAGTTCTGGTATTAATCGAAAACATTACAAAAATATCTGTTGGAAAAGATTTCTCTTTTCTGGTAAGTTCCCAAGGGATACTATATGGTTTTGGAAATAATGCCAATCGTCAATTTGGTTCTGTAACTTTAGCAAATCATATCTCAGAACCTCTCGAAATATACTCTGAAAATGTTGTTCAAGCTGTTGGAGGAGAAGATCATGCAATAATTTTACTGACAACTGGTCAAATATTGACTTGTGGAAAAAATCAGAAAGGTCAGTTAGGTGACGGAACAATGTCACCTAAAACAACTTTTTCACTTGTAGATTCTATTAATGGTGTGATTCAAATTTCTGCTGGTGATAGATTTTCAATGATTCTAAAAAATGATGGATCAGTTTATGGATTTGGACTTAATGAAAATGGACAATTGGGGGATGGAACGACCACAAATCAAAAATCACCAACTCTCAGCACTTTTTTCACTAATATCACTCAGATTGCGACTACATATGCTCAAACCTCTGGATTAAAAAGTGATGGAACAATTTATTCAATTGGAACGAACACATATGGTCAATTAGGAAATGATTCATTTGTTGAATCTACTTCTGTCATTTTAGCAAAGAATTTCAGGTTTTCTGGAATTCTAGATTTAAATCCAAAATTTTCATTATTTTCATCAAAAATTTGTCCTGTTGGTTATTCAGGATATGATTGTGATATCTACAGCTGTAATGGAAAAGATTCTAAAAATTCAACTGTTTGCTCTGCTTTTGGAACTTGCATTGCACCAGATATATGTAATTGCACTTCGAATTATTCTGGAAATGATTGTGAATCATTTGCATGTTTCGGAAAAGATTTTTCGGATTTGAATGTCTGTTCAAATCATGGTACATGTTCTTCTCCGAATAATTGTACTTGTGATACTGGATTCTATGGAAATGAATGTGAATCATTCAAATGTCACGGAAAAAATAATACAGACCCAACTGTTTGCTCTGGATATGGAAATTGTACTTCAATAGATATTTGCCAATGCAAAACTGGATATTCAGGAAACCAATGTAAAAATTATGGTTGTTTTGGAATAAATTCAACAGATTCAAATGTATGCTCCGACAAAGGAACTTGTTTATCACCTGACAATTGTACATGTAATACTGGGTACACAGGAATACAATGTGAACTCAAAATTTGTTATGAAAAGAATTCCAGTGATTCAACTGTTTGTTCTGGAAAAGGTACCTGTTTATCACCAAATTTTTGCTCTTGTATTAATGGATATACTGGAAATGAATGTGATTTATTTGTTTGTTACGGAAAAAATTCTTCAGATTCAACAGTTTGCGAATCTAAAGGAAATTGCACAGCACCGAACACATGTAATTGTATCAATGGGTTCCTTGGACTCAAGTGTGATGTTCCAACATGTTTTGGAGCTAATAGTACACAAAGTGGAACTTGTTCAGGAAATGGTGTTTGTTCTGGAGTTGATGCGTGTCAATGTAACACAAGTTACACTGGTGCAGTTTGTGAATTTCCAATTTGCTTTGATAAAAATTCAACAGATTCAGAGGTTTGCTCACAGCATGGATCCTGTATATCTCCAAATAATTGCAGTTGTAATTCTGGATACACAGGAAGTCAATGTGCCCTTAATATCTGCTATGGAAAAAATTCAACTGATTCAATGGTTTGCAGTTCAAGAGGAATTTGTGGAACTCCGAATAATTGTTCATGTGCATCTGGATATACAGGAAATGAATGTGAATTGAACATATGTTATGAAAAGAAGTCAAGTGATGTGACAGTTTGCTCTGGAAATGGAACTTGTTCTTCACCAAATAATTGCAGTTGTAATACTGGATATACTGGACATGAATGCCAATTGAACATCTGTTTTGGAATAAATTCATCAGATACATCTGTTTGTTCGGGAAAGGGAGCATGTTATGGTCCAGATATTTGTTCATGTTCAGCAGGTTACGCTGGTAATCAATGTCAATTGAATATCTGTTATGGAAAAAATTCGTCTGATTCAGCTGTTTGTTCAAATAAAGGAAATTGTGTTTCACCAAATAATTGTACTTGTGCTGATGGATACACAGGAAGTGAATGCCAACTTAATATTTGTTTTGGAAAAAATTCAAGTAACTCAAATGTTTGTTCAGGAAGAGGATTCTGTAACAACCCTCAGAATTGTTCATGTAAAAATGGATACACAGGAAAAGAATGTGAATTAACTTTATGCCATTCAAAAAATTCAAGTGATTCAACTGTTTGTAGATCTCAAGGAAATTGCACAGCACCAAATACATGCAATTGTATAAATGGATATTCTGGATATGATTGCGAAATTCCAAGTTGTTTTAATATCAATTCTACAAGTTCAGAAACATGTTCAGGAAATGGAAATTGTATTAAAAAAGATATTTGTCAATGTAATCTCAATTTTACTGGTTCATCTTGTACTTTACCAATTTGTTTTGGAAAAAATTCAACAAATTCAAATGTATGTTCTGGTCATGGAATTTGTTCTTTACCAAATAATTGTAAATGTGACATTGGCTACACAGGAAATGAATGTCAACTTAATATTTGTTATTCAAAAAATTCTTCAG
>JABLTG010000243.1:0-21237 GCA_016618085.1 Neovahlkampfia damariscottae | reverse complement strand
CAAGAAACATAATGATCAAATCTTTAAATATGAGTCAATACCTTTATGGTGTTGACGTTGAGACCCAACTCCTTTCTACTCCATTTTGAGTAGATTGCAAGACTGGTGGAAATGATCATTTTGGTCACTTTTGCCAGTTTATAAGTGGGTGAAATACAAATTTATTGGTTCTTGGAATTTGAAATGAACTTTTTCTAGTTTTTGTTTTGGCCAAGACTTTTCACAACTCTTTTGATTTCTCCTACTTTTTAATAATTTCATGATTCTCTTTTTGTCATCCATTGATAATCCATCAATTGCTTTATCATCAATAATTTCATTTTTCAATTCATAATGATGTTTAAGTCCTCCTTGTCTCATTTTATGTTTTCTTTTGGACTTCACAATACAGCAACTTTTGTCAAACATTGAAATACCTTTAATTGTTGTGTAAGAAGAATTACATTTTTTCTAAGTTACTCTTTCTTTTGTTTGCTTCGCTCAATTATACAAGCCGAATTGGTTTTCATTGGTCAATAACGGAAAGAGATGAAGACAACAAAAGAAGAAATTGAAATAATTCAACAATTGATACATCAATTTATTTTATACGAAGTTAATAATTTAAAACCAAAAAAAGATGTTTACGAAATTCTAAATTCATTGAAGAACACAAAGAATAATTTTGAAGTTTATGATTTATTAGAATGTTTCATACTTGAATCTTTAAGAAACATAAGAACAACAGAAAAAGTTCTGCAGAGTTTTGGTTTGAACATATTCATAGATCTTTTATCAAATGAAGACGAAAAAATTGTAAATTTATCAATCCTCTCTCTGACGTCTTTGGCTTTTCAAAATCCATCAATAGCATTACTTTTAATACAGAAAAAGATTATACCATCCATTTTGCTTAAAAAAGAAAATTTCACATCAAGAATTTTTTCGATGTTTTTCACTTCATTTTTGATACATTCCAATTTGTACAATGAGTTCAAAAGAATTAATTTATTCGAAAAAAATTCAAATGAAATTTATTCAAAAGATTATATTTTAGTTTTATTTAATGTCATTTCAATGTATTTGATGTCAATTTATGATTTATCAAATCAAAATGTTCAAGTTGATTTTCAACATATTATAGAATCAGAAACACAGTAAAACAACATATAATTTACATAAAGTCCTATTATAATTAAGTATTATGTTATGAAAATTTTGAAAAATTTTCATTCAAATAATTTATCTTTTAAAAGTTTAATTGAAGAGGATGAAGGTCCACAACCACATTCGGAAATTTTTTTCTCTTTTAAAATACCTTTAATATTATTAGAAGATGAAATTAATGATAGATATAAAGAAATTGAATTCGAAGATTTTGCAGAAAATACTCAATACAAATTAAAAAAAATTTCCAAAATTGTGTTAAAGGTTAATCAAAAAATTTAAAAATTCATTTTTTAAATCTAGGTAATTTTATGATAATTTTATTGATATTTTAAAGACTCAACACAATATGTTGATTTTTTGTTTACCATTTTCTATTGTATTAAAATATCAAAAATATTTAATGGAAAAATTACCATTAAAAGGAGAATTCACTATTTTTATTTATACAACATTTGAATTTACAAAAAATTTAAAGATATTTACAAAAGTTCACTTTGGAATAAAATGGAAAGAAAGAAATTTTCCGTTAAAAATTTTTTCAAGAAAATTCAAAAACATTTTGATCTCATATGTTTCACCATTCATTCAAAAATACAAAATACAAATTGAAAATGAATTGAATTTGAAAGATAGAATAACAAAAATATGGTCTGATTTTTATCAGGGATTCGAATTGAATCATAAATTGTTTTTAGTTTTTGCTCCAACAAAATTAAAGATATTTCCAATTGAATTTGTCAAAAATAATTTAATATTGAACGGAATTTTTGAAACTGGAATGTCATTTTTAAGTAATGATATTTATGAAAATCGTCGAAAATATAATCCAAAGTTATTATTGAATCAAATCATTCTTGAACCGGAACTGAGTCAAGAGAGTTTACCAATAGGATTCTTTCATTGTGATTTGCAATTATCTTTTAAAAAAATTGAAGAATTAATGAATGTATACATGGGATCTGGAAAAATTTACAAATTCGCAAATACTACTGTTTCAGTTGGAAAAATTCAATTATTACCTGAAACCAAAAATAGAGTAAGGTTATTTCTCCAATTCTGAATTTTAGATTCGAGTAAATCTTGAAATTTTGTCAAGCAATTATTTTGGAAAGGGAAATATTTCATTCACTGGATATCCAAAATATAATTCGACAAAGAAAGTTATCTATTTTGGTGATTTTAATCTGGAAACACAATTTGGATTCTTTTCGAATTTTGCATTTACCATTTTTCAATTCTTTTCATCAAATATTGAAAATGTTGTTATTTATGATATTTCTTGGTTATACAAGTATGATTTCAATCAAGAAATGTCAAGAATCGAAGATATATTAGCAATGAGTTTACAACTTCAAGAACATGAAGATTTTGATCCAATCCAATTTGAAATTAAACAAGACAAAATTGTGATTAAAATAATGTTGAGTGGTAAATTCATCATGAATTTAGAAAAAGTGCCAAAAAAATTTTCGTTAATGTGAAAAAAATGAAAGAGATAATAAATATTTTATTGAGAAGAAAATCTTCTGCAAATCATGAATTGATGAAAAACCTCTGAAGGGTCCACTTCATATATTTCTAAAGTTTATCTGTAGATTCTTCAGGTTTTCTGCAAATTTTCCAGAAGACCGGAAAAATGTTTACCAATTAAATTAGCTATCAAATCAACTTTTGATTGGATAAAAAAAAATCGTTACAAACGTCAAGTTGACAGGTCATGACTGAAGTTTTATGTAATGTTTGTAATGAAAACGCAGCAACAAAATTCTGCGGTGAATGTAAAGTTAATATACAATGCGATGATTGTAGTGAATTTTTCCACAAGAAAAAATCAAACCAAGGACATGATGTAAAAGATTACTCGGAAGATTTTGTCAAATCCTTCAATGAAAAAAAAGAACCAGAAGAATCTGAACCTGTAAAAACACCAGAAGTTGCACCAAATCCAACCGAAGAAACTGAAGAAGGTAAACACAAATGCTCCACACATTCTTCAGAAAATTTAAAACTTTATTGTGAAGAATGTCGTCAACTGGTATGTATGATATGTTTAACAGGTGAACATAATGGACATGTTTGTAAATCTTTGAATGATGCTGTCAATCCATTGGCTTTAGAACTCATGGAAGAAATTAAAATTTTTGACAACAAAACAAAATACTATAAAAACATTTTGGACAAAGTTGAAACCTCTTCACAAAAAATAACAAAAGAAAAAGAAGAAAGAATTGCTATGACAAAAAAAACTTTTGAAGATTTGAGAGCACTTTTGGATGAAAAAGAAAAAGAAATTTATGAACATATCACAACAACCGAAGAACCAAAAGTCACAAAATTAGAAATCCAAGGAAAACAATTGAAAAAATCAATGGAAGTATTATCAAGTCATGTTGAATCTGCAAAAAAAGTTGATGAACTTAAAGAAAATTCAGATCCTTATGATTTCATTACTAAGTCACTTGTCAAATGTCAAGAAATGAAATACTTTGAATTTGAAACTCATGAAGAAGAACCTGTTTGTCTATCAGGTGACTATAGAGAATTAGATGTTAGAAGTGTAACTGAGTCAATCAAAAAAGTTGAATTATCACCACCAATAGATTGGCAAAAATCAATGCTTGCACCACAATCAAAATTCGTTGCTGCTGATAAAAAAACAGGATTTTTAGTTTACTTAAACAATTCAGAAGGAAATCCAATTACTTTAGAGGACAGATATGAATTAAGTGCTAAAATTGTATCAGAAACTCCTGAAGGATTTGTTTCATTTTTGGAATTTAGAAAAAGTTCAAAACCAGGAAGAATTCATTTTACTTTTCTTGCTGATCTTCCAGGTGATTATAAAGTTAAAATATCTTGGAAAGGACATGAATTCAAAGGATCACCTTATGATTTTTGTGTTAGACCAAATTTTGGACAACCAATAGATTTACAAATACTTCCAACTCAAGCAGCTCATTTTTATGTCAAAAATGAAGAATTTTGTTTTGCAAACAAGAAAAGTGTCACAACTTATGATATTACAGGAAAAAAGAAAAACACATATAATTTACCTATTAAAGCTGCTTATATTGCTTCAGATTCATCTGGCAATTATTATGTTTCAGATGGTGAAAAAAAATGGTACAAATATGATTCAGATTTTAATGAACTCAAACAATGGGAATATCCATTTCTTTTGAAAGGTGAAACTGTTGTTGCAATATCAGCATCTCAAGTAGATTCAGATGAATATTTTTATGGAATGACAAGTGCAGGAAAAATCTTAAAATGTCTTAACGATGAAACAAAAGGTCTTTATAAAACATGTTTCCAAATACCTGATTATTCACCAGAATTTGTTGGAAACTTTATTGTTTTTGATGATTTATTTATCGTCAGTGATAAAACCATTAAGGTGTATGATAGTAAAGGTGTTTTAAGACAACAAATGACTGAATTCACAGAAGGTGCTGTTTTTGCTGTTGTTTATGATCAACTTTATGCTTGTGGAATGAATTCAAAAGTTTGGAGCACACTCTTTTTAGCACCTGATTGGGAAAAACAAAAAGTTAAAAAGAAAAAACTACCAAGAGGAGAACTTATAGATGGAAATGAACGTGGGTTACAAAGACCAAATTCATTATCAAGAATGTCAATTTTCAGCTTAAAATCACCAAGAATAGTTAATCAATCTATTGAAGAACTTGATTCCATTTCAAAGATAAAAGTTCAAGCAATTTTGAAAGATGATAAAATTAATTCTATTTGTACAACACCTTCAGGAGAATACTTTATCACAGGAGGGACAACAATCAAAGTTTGGGATTATGATCATTGTGGACAAGTCGAAACTACTATTGACACTCCAGCAAATATTGTGATCACAGATGGAACTTATATCATAGCAACATACAAAAAAATAGTTCAAATTTATGATTTACTCATGGGTGAAAAAGTTAGAGATTTTGATGTTGAAGAAGAAATCTCTGCAATGGCTCTCAGTGCTGATGGAAAGAAAATTGTTTGTGGCATGAAAAATGGTAAAATTTGGTATTATCAATTGGAAAATCCATCTATTTGTAAAAATCTTGGAAAGCATGGAGATTGCATAAATTGTTTGATTTTGAGCCAAGATGGTAAATTCATTTTTTCAGGATCAACTGATACCAATTTGAAAATTTGGGGTTATGAAAAAGGTGATCTCCATACATTAAAAGGTCATGCTGATGCAGTAACTTCTTTGTATTTGTCAGATGAAACACATACACTTGTTTCAGGAAGTGCAGATGGATCAATTAGAATTTGGACAACTGAACCATTGAAATGTGTTAAAATTCTTTCAAAAGCTCACAAGAATGAAATACAATCTCTACATGTCACTCCAAATGGTCAATTTATTGTTTCAACTTCATATAAAACAGGAGTTGTTAAAATTCATAAAATTGATACAGGAAGTGAGAGATTATCTGCATCTTTACCAAAAAAGGAAATTAATCATTGCTGTGCTATTGATGGCGGAAACGGAAAATTTATCTTGACCGGAACAGATTTGGGTGTTGCTCTCTGGCAGAATGTTAAATTTACCAGCATGGAAGACGAGAAGAAAGTGATCAATTTATCTAACAAAAGTCCAAGTTGGAAAAGTTTGAAAAAATAGATTTTGATGATCAAAATTTGAATCTTGTGAATAAAATTTCGTAAATTTTTATTTTCTTTCTTTCAGCAATCAATAAATTAACAAAATTTCATTGGTCCAAATCATTTTTGGACAACAGAATTTTGATGAAAGTTGATTTTTCAGAGCGCACTGAATTGTCAAATTTTCACTTTGATAAAGCACACTTATTGTATTATGAACAGAAAAAATACAAAAAAGCTTTGAAACATTTCAAAATCTCTGCAAAATTAGACTCAAAAGGTGAATCACTTTTTAATATTGGAAGAATGTATGAAAGAGGGCATGGTGTGCAACCAAATGGTGAAAAAGCAAAAAAATATTATGAACAAGCTTGTAAAAAAAGTATAAGTAAAGCAATGGTGAATTTATCTTCCATGTATTTATCCGGAAAATTAGTTGAAAAAAATCCAACTTTTTCAATTTCTTTATTAAAAGATGCTTATGCTCTAAATGATTCTTTTGCTGCTTATAATCTTGGTTTAATACATGCCGAAGGTGTTGTCATCGACAAAGACATTGAAAAAACGATCCAATACATGGAGCACGGTGTCAAAGAAAAACACACAAAATCATATAATTTTCTTGCTTGTTTTTATTTGGAAGGAAAAGAAGTTCCACAAGATTTACAAAGAGGTATTGATTATTTTCATGAATCAGCAGCTTTAAACGATTCCGAGGCTATCTATAATTTAGGTAAGAATTTAAAAATGTGAACAACTTTCAAAATAGGCTTATTGAACTTGCAATCAAAAGTTTTACCATTCTTTGATTTTTCTGAATTAAATTCAATGAAATATTTCGAAAAGGGAACCATTTTAAAAAATCCGTTATGCAGTAAAATGCTAGCTAAAATGTATACAAATGGTTTGATTATCAAAAGAAATTTGAAAAATGGCTTGTATTATTATAAACTAACAGAAAAATATTATTATGAAAGTGAAACATATAAACTTCCAAATGACTTTTATGATGTTTTGAAGAATGTTTTTTTGGAGATTTTCCAAGAAACTTTATTCAAACATCAATCATACAAAGATGTCACAATAAATTTTAGAATTTAGCATTACCATTCTCTTCCAAATGTAGATCCAAATCAACAAATATTTTTTCATGACGAAGAAATTTTTCAAAATAATCATAATTTACAACAACCTCTGTCAACAGGATATGTTTTGTTTATTGTTCCTTTTAAAGAGTCTGTCTCAGCTCCAACAAAAAAAGTTTTAGACTCAGTTCCTTTTTTTTTTGGTGTGCCAATTTCTGACTCCTCCAGTACTGTTGGTGAATCTTCTTCACCTATTCCTGCTTTTATGTTGAACTTCCAAAGTCAATAACCACTCCGTCCATTCAAAACTTCAAGTTTATCCAATCAAAACTGTTTTATTCATTTTTTAATGAGACCAAGGGATCATCTTCTTTAAATCTAATAGCTTCTTCAGAATCAAATGGATTTTCATTTTTCTCATCTTCATCATCTTCATAATAATAAGAATTATCGACTTCTGTGAATGAAGTAGTCAAAAAGTTAGCACTACTTCTACTACTTCTCCAATAATCATGAAATATTCCATCCTTTGAATATATTTTTTCTTTCATTCCAATTCCAAAATTGAACATTACCAATATACCAAAAAATATCACAATTGTCCTAATCAATAGAAAAGCAAGACAAAGTAATGTGATTACAATTTTCGTTTCAAGTCTTTCCCAATTTAAAATCTGAGGTGATAAAACTCTATCATCAACCCAAATTGAAATCAAAAAAGCGAATACAAAAAGTGGAAGAAGAGTTGAGAAAATTAAGTAAGGGATTTGAATTTTTTTGTTTTCTCTTCTGACACCATAGTATATTGTTAATGGAGCTGAAGCAATAGATAATATATACAAAGTGTAAAAAACAGCTGATGTCCAATGCTGGTATGAACCTGCAATTTCTGAGTTGAAAAGATTTTGTCTAATTAAATCCAAAATAAATGTGGTTTCCAAATCGAATCTTATCAAAGTTGAATACACTTGGTACATTCTAAATGCCTCTTTTCAGAAAATAATTAGAAATTTGTGAAAAAGAACTTTTTAGTTGAGGTGAAGTTCCAGCAACACTGAAGACTTTCCAACCAAATCCGTTAAATAAAGGTATTGCTATAATAAAGTGTAGTATCTGACAAATGATGAGAAAAATACCAGAAATCAAAATTGTTAGTTCTATTGGGTTTTCAAGTTTTCCATAATTTATTCTGAGTAATTGATAACTTCCTCTTCCTCTGAGTTGAAATAAAATGAATAAATAATTTATATTACACTCCAATAATTGAAAGAATCATGAAAGCTAAATATTTATATTCATTGCCTTTCAAGACAGCTTCAAATGCTAAAAGTGAAATTGAAATTGATGTCAACAACATAAGTTGTGAATAAAAAGTTGATACATATGATACAACAATTTGTGAATTGTTCCACATGATATAACCTTCAAATTTTTTATTTCCATTTTTTTTTGTTTACCTGTTTGTGCAGTCACAATAGAGAAAACTTGAAGAGCTGTCACAAGAATAAAAGAGATTAACCATACTCTTGATAGTTTCTTTTTTTTTTTTTAAGTGAAAAAAATTTACCTTTGACTTCAGAAACCTCTTTGCTGCTTGAAACATATTCGATGATTGGTCAATTGAAAAAAAAGTAGTTTTATTCGTGCATATTTAGTTGTTGCCAACTGGACTCTGCATCCTTTAAAAAAAGTTCTTGATTTTCAAGACAAAGATTATTTAAATTGTAGAATTAATATTTTATAGTATCCAATGAAAATGATTTCAAAACAACAAGCAAAACAAAATGATTCTTTACATCCATTTGCATCATTCGAATTAAAAGAGCAAAAACAATTCATTTTGGAAGAAGTAAAACAGAATGGATATGCACTTAAGCATACATCCGAGGAATTCCAAAATGATAAAGAAATAGTTTTAGAAGCAGTAAAACAAGATGGTGGTTTACTTGAATATGCATCTGAGGAATTACAAAATGATAAACAAGTAGTTTTGGAAGCAGTAAAACAAAAAGGTTCTTCACTTCTTTATGCATCATTCGAATTTAAAGTGGATAAAGAAGTAGTTTTAGAAGCAATAAAACAGGATGGTTGTTCACTTGCTTATGCATCATACAAATTGAAAAATGATAAAAACCTAGTTTTGAAAGCAGTAAAACAAAATTATTCTTCATTTCTTTTTGCATCTGAGAAATTAAAAAATGATAAAGAAGTAGTTTTGGAAGCAGTAAAACAAAATGGTCATTTGTTTCGATATGCATCCAAGGAATTAAAAAATGATAAAAAAATCATTTTAGAAGCAGTAAAACAAAATGGTTCTTCATTTGATTATGCATCTGAGGAATTAAAAAATGATAAAGAAATTGAATGGATATCTAAAAAATATTTCAAATTCATTCGAGAAAATTCTGCACATAACATTTTGTTTCACTTTAAATAGTCAAATGAATGCAGAAAAAAATATTGAAGAAAGTATTGTTTTCCTTAGTGTAACCAAGTTGGTTATAGTATGTTCATATACACCTATGTCGATCTTTTTTTTTGAAGTTTCAAAAAATTTCAATAAAAACATCAAATATTCGTTAACCAATCATTTTTTTTTCACATCCACATCAAACAATGCACAAGTTTCCAATCAAAAGAATAAATAATCCAAAATCCTACCAAATTGTAAAATTTCCAAAAGAAGTCGATTTTTCAAAGTTTAAAGATGCAAAAGTTCGTCAAAAAACAATTGAAGATGAAATGATTGTTGACGATGAAGTTACAGACGCAACTAAAAGAATAACAAAACAAGATGGTCATATAGCTACTTCAGATAGACAATACTTTGGAGAAAAAAGACCAAGTGATTATGTTGAAAGAAAAACTTGGGTTTTAGATGATCCAAGTCTCACCTCCATTCGTTATGAAGGAAATGCTTTAAAAGAATCACAAAGCACTTGTTATTATATTTTTATTAAAAAAGGAAAGGATTTTATTGCTTTACCAGTTGAAGAAAATTGGACTTACTTTAAACCAGGTTTGATAAATTAAAAACAAAATTTATTTTTTTTTAAAAGTTGTTAAACAAAAAATACAATCAACTGAAGAAGCAGAAGCTCAAATGAAAGAAGAAAAAAAAAACATGAAAGGATTTTTTGAAAAGTTATCAAAAGTACCTGGTTTTGAAGATGCAGTTGGAAACGATGATGAAGAAGTAGTGAAGAAAAAAACAAAAAAGAAAATAAAAAAAGAAGAAGAGAGTTATATGGAAGGTGGTTTTTCAGATGATGAAGAATTTGATTTTGGACAAGGTGGAAACATTTCTGAACCAGATGAGGATTTAGATGAAAAAGAAGAAGATGAAAAAAAAGAATTTGAAGGAAAGAAACAAATAAAACAAGAAGATCATAGTTCAGATGATGAAAGAAAAACAAAAAAAAGAAAAATGGATCAAATGGAAATGCCTGTTGATAAAAAGAAAAAAATTGAAACAACAAGTAGTGCCGTTGATCAAGTAGAATTAAAGAATGCAATAGTAGAAATTTTAACAACTCAATCTAAAGTTACAATCAAGAAGTTGACAAAATTTTTATCCAAATCAAAGAATTTTGATAAAGAGAAAATAAAAGCAGCTTTAAGTAATCAAACGATTAAACAAATTGCAAAACTTGTTCTTGATGAAGAATCAGGACAAAAAATACTCGTTTTGAAATAAATTTAAATTTTATTGGTTGAAATTAGACGAATCAGAGTACAAAGCGGGATGAGTAATTCGTCCAACGGTAGTCTTCAAAGCTCAGGTGAAAGGACACCATTCGAACCACCAAAAGTAACTTTTAGTCCACAAGAATCTCCTGTTAAAAGCTCAGAAAAGAATTCAAATCCATCAACACCTGTTTCTCGAAGTCCAATCCGCAGAGAGTTCACATCAACTTCAGAAGCTTATGTGTGGCTTTCAGATATTAATTTAAATACTTCAAGATCAAAATTCAAAAAATTCATCTTAACATACCAACCTGAAACAAAAAAACAACCTAAATATAAAGTAATGTTAGAAGAAATAAAACTGGCTCAAGAAAGTGTATTAAACATTGACTGTAAAGATCTGTATCATTATGACAAAGATTTTTATAAACAACTGATAAATTTTCCACAAGAAATTATTCCATTAATGGATGTGTGTACTCAAGAAGTTGCTCATGAATTATTTCCAAATTTTCCACATCAACCTATAACAGTTAGAACATATAATTTAATTGAAGTACAACATATGAGAGGATTAGGACCTGAAAATATAGATAATCTAATTTGTATACGCGGTATGGTAACTAGAGTATCAGAAGTTATACCTGATATAAAATGCGGTTATTTTAGATGTAGTATATGTCATTTTCCAAAAGAAGTTATTATTGACAGAGGTAGAATTGATGAACCAAGCTCATGTGAGTCTTGTGCAACAGCAGGAAGTATGTCATTAGTCCATAACAGATGTTTATTCTCAGACAAACAATTAATCAAACTTCAAGAAACACCTGAAACCATACCAGAAGGAGAAACACCTCATACAGTTAATTTATGCGCATTTGATTCAATTGTTGATTCAGTGAAGCCTGGTGACAGAATAGATGTAACTGGAATTTATAGAGCAGTTGGAAAAAGATTAAATCCAAAAAATAGAAGTATTAGTACAATTTTTAGGAACTATATTGATGTTATTCATTTTAAAAAAACTGGAATGAGACTTACTGATTTAGAAGAAGATGAAAATATAACAGATGAATCTTCTTATTCACTTGAGTCAAATGATAAAATTAAAATTTCACCTGAAGATGAAGAAAAAATTAAAAATTTTTCAAGACATCCAGATTTATACGAAAAACTTACTAACGCTTTAGCACCAAGTATTTTCAAAATGGATGATGTTAAAAAAGGAATTTTATGTCAACTATTTGGTGGTGTTAATAAAAAATTACCAAATGGTAAAATAAGAGGTGAATTGCACGTTTTAATGATGGGTGACCCAGGTGTTTCAAAATCACAAGTAAGTTTATTCTTCTTTTCATCTCATTTAAAAGTTATTGATTTATGTAAATAAAATAGCTCCAAGAGGAATTTATACATCAGGAAAGGGAAGTTCTGCTGTTGGTTTGACAGCTTATGTAATTAGAGATCAAGATTCAGGTGAATTAGTTTTAGAATCAGGTGCTTTAGTTTTATCTGATTTAGGTATTTGTTGTATTGATGAATTTGATAAAATGTCAGAATCAGCAAGATCAATATTGCATGAAGTTATGGAACAACAAACATTAAGTATTGCAAAAGCAGGTATAATATGTTCATTAAATGCAAGGACATCAATACTAGCAGCTGCAAATCCAAAAGAAAGTAAATACAATGAAAATTTGAGTATTGTTGAAAATTTACAATTACCACCAACTTTGTTATCAAGATTTGATTTAATTTATTTATTAAAAGATTCACCTGATAAACAAAATGATAGAAAACTTGCAAAACATATTATTTCATTATTCCATGAAGATTACGAACAAGAAGAAGTTGTTGATGCAAAATTTTTAACACAATACATTGCATATGCTAAAAAGAATATAAATCCAATTATCACTGAAGAAGCATCAGAATATCTGGTGAAGAGTTATGCTGATTTAAGAAAACTTGGAATGGATCGTAAACAAGTTAGTGCTACAACACGTCAATTGGAATCATTAATTCGTCTCTCTGAATCTTTGGCAAGAATGAGATTATCAAAAATGGTAGAGAAAAGTGATGTTATTGAAGCATTGAGATTAGTTAAAGTTTCATTATTTAAAGCAGCTATTGATCCAAAAAGTGGACAAATTGATATGGATTTGATAACCACTGGACAAACAAAAGAAGAAAGAGAAAAAACATCAAATGAAGAGGATGATGATAATATAGAATTTTAAAAAAAAATATTTTTTCAACGAAAAAATTAACGATAATTTTAATCCAATCAAAATCTTTTTTTTTTTTGATCCAATTAAATTTTCTTTTTGTACAAGTAGTAAAAATAGTCTCGAACTTTGTAAATAAATGAGTCAAGACGAAGAAATATTTGTTATGGATCATAGGTTAGATCTTCATTTTGGAAGTGAACCAGTAAAACCAACTCAGTCGGTAAAAAAAGAAAATAGAATCAAATACACTATTAAAGAATTAAAATCACTTAGAAATTCCCCATTAAGTAGAAAAATGCCTTCAGGAATATTAGAAATTGTGATGTAAGTTATCAAAAATCATCTAATTTAAAAAAAAAAAGTGACAACCCAAAAAACCAACAAATGAAGTACAAAAAACTCATACCAATTGAGTAAGTTTATTTTTTTTAAAAAAAATAGTGAAAAACCTTTACAACCAAAAAAAACTAAAAATGATGAAGAAGAAGAGTAAATAAAAAAAAAAAGAAAATTAATTTTTTTTTTAACAGAAAAATTGTTTGGGATGATGCAAAAACACCTTCAAGTGAGTGGACCATGGGAACACTATCATCACTAAATAATCGTGAACAACAAAGAAAAGAAGAATTTGAAAAACTCAGAAGAGAATATCAACAAAAACAAAATCAACAACCAAAGAAAGAAAGCAAATCACAAGAAAATTTTTTTTTCGGTTTTGAAGATGCATTGTTGGAAACATTAGAAGAAGATGGTTCAAAGTTTTCTGGAAATCCAAATACAAAGTATACTGATATTTTTGGTTCTGAAACAAATGATTTCAATTCAACTTCACTTTTATCAATGATTAATGGATTTGGTGGTGGAAATAGCATTAAAGATATGAAACAAAACCCTTTAGAAGATAGACCTGAACAAACTATGCCTGGTTCTTCCTCTATGCCTTCTGAAGAAGCTATTTTGAAGAATTTAAAAAAAGAAAAGAAACAAAAGAAAACAAAAAGCAAAAATAAAGATATGACAGATGTTCAAAGTATAGAAGCAGAGTTATTAAAATCTATTACACAATCAAGTAAACAACCTCAAGCTCCAAAGAAATTTGATGAGAAAGGATTTTTTCAACAACAACAAATTCAACAACAACCATCAATGCCTTTTGATCATAATATGATGGATTCAAACATGCCAATGTTTTTGAATGGACCTCCACCAAACTGGAATCCACAAATGATGAATGAACAAGTACCACCACCTCAAGAAGGTTTTGATTTTCAACTGCCACCAATGTTTCATCCAGACCCAATGATGATGCCACCTATGGAAGGAAATAATCAAGGATATTATGGAGCTCCACCTCCTGAATTCATGATGATGATGATGCAACAAAATCAATTTCAAGGTGGTCCACAACAAGGTATGAATATGCCTACAGAAGCTATGACAGTTGAAGAAATAGAAAAAATGATGATGATGAACAAGTAAATCTTTTGTTTAAGTTTTTTTTTTTTTGACAACCAATCAAATACTTTTTTTCTTCAACATGTTGACTTCAAACCAATCCAACTTACTCACTGATGAAGAAGAATTTAGTTACAAACAAGCAAAATTAAGATCAAAAATACGTTTAAAAGAAAAAAGAGCAAAACCTATTGACTTAATTTTATACTCTCTTTCTTTCATTGAAAAAAAAGAAAAATTTAGTTTAACTGAAGAAACAACCAAAGAATTTTCAATTTATGAAAAAGAAATCTATAAAATTTTATTAGGATTAAAGTTAGAAGAACTTGAAGAAATGAAAGAAGATATTATATTATACTCAACTTATGACCAATATAGTGATTTTTGGAAAGCTTTATTAAAACTTTGTGAGTATCAAATGAAAGTTTTAAATCAAAAAATTGATAAATCCTTCATTCAAAAAGAGATTTTAGAAGAGATTTTAGGAGATATGAATCAAATGAATTACAAAGAATTAATAGATTTGGAGAATGATGTTAAATACAATTTGGAAAATAATGATGTTGGTTTAGATATGGAATTTTGGGATATTATATTACAAGAAATAGAATTATCAAAATCAAAAGCTTTATTGAATGATTATCATCAAAAAATTCAGGAAGCTTATAAAAGAGATAACACAGTCATCAAGAAAGAACCAATTGAATCACAGCTTGATAAAACAACCAATAATTCATTAATTACAGAAAATTCATTAAATGAAAAGGAAATGTTACAAAGAGTTACATCATATGAAGAAACTGGTGATTTCTATTTCGCTGATGAAATTCCAATCTCTTCACTTTATTCTTGGGAAAAAGATATTGAACCAATAAAACCAAAATATTCAAATAGAGTCTGTTATGGAACTGATTATGAAAAATTAAAACAATACTATGATTCAGATTTACCACCTGAAAAATATATCACAGGTTATAAATTTCATATTTTTTATCCAGATTTGATTGATGTTCGAGAACCACCGACATTCTTCTTGGATAATGAATCAGAAGATGTTGAAAAATGTACGATTAGATTTATGGGTTCAGCTCCTTATACTGATTTAGCATTTGAAGTTCAAAATAGAGTTTGGGAGAGATCATACAAAAAAGGATTCTTGGCTACATTTGATAAAGGAATGCTAGTTTTACATTTTGGATTCAAAAAGAAAGACTATAGACGCTAAATAAAATCACAATTTATTTTCTGCCAATCAATGCCGATGGTTCAACAGGTCTAAATATCCATCAAAATAGCACAATGCTTGTAATTTATAATTGTTATCTCTATTGTCTGGACATGTTCAGAAACAAACAACTCTGATTTCTTTTTTCCACAGCCGACTTTGTTTTTCATTTGAAACCTCCGTTTGTTTATCGAGAATAAGTCATGTTTCCTCTGTTTATTTGTTTTTCCTCAATCAAAAAGAAAAATTAAATTATTCAAATATGTGCAAACTAGCTGCAGTATACCTAGACACGAAACCAGAAGATTGACTTGATTTCTTGATTCAGAATCAAAGATGTGAAAGAACACTGAAACATAAAATTAAAGGGTTTGGACTTTTCAAAACCTAAAACATTTTTTATTGTATCCAATTTTCAAAATTTATGGTCTTTCAACAATGATGAATCCAGAAAGAAACGATGTGCATGTTTGCGGTTCAATTCTCGAAGTTGAAATAACAGCTCCTTTGCAATGAAAATTCCTATATGTAGCTTTAATCACTGCATTATTATCCCAATATAACTTGGTTGACAGTTGAGATTCTTTTGATTTTTGGTCGAAACCAAAATTTCCTTTTGCCACTGTGTCTATGCACATCGCTTTGGTGGTAAAGAATGTTGGAACGCTACCTGTACATTTATTATTTGGATATGCTTTATATAGAAATCCAGTTTTTGTTAGATTTGGAAGCTTTCCACAATAAGATTTTTCAGAACCTCCTGATGTCGGTTTACATTTGAAATCTCTTTCAATAAATGGTACGCATCTTTTACAATTTTTTTCACTGCAAAGTTCTTGGTGGAAATGTGTATTATTACAGTAGGATTGAATAAAGTTTCCGAATGTGTAATGGTAACATGTTTTACTGGCAAACTAAAGTTTAATTTTTTTTTTTTTTTACCACAGTTCCAACAACATCTTCTGAACTACATTTGTAATTGGAATACGCTGATATGATCGAATAGTTTTCAGAAAAGACATTGTGTACCAAACAAATAAATACAACAATCACAAAAATTTTCATTATTCACACAACCAATCAGAAAAAATAAAACAGATAGTTATAATTCAAAAACTGTTTTTAATATTAAAGTTTTGAATCCATTTCATCAAATTTGATATCATGTTTTTTGCAATAATTCACTAAATAACTACATTGAGGATAAAATTTAATTTTGTTTTCTTCCAAATAATCAAAAACTTTTTTTGATATTTTTCCGGCAAATCCATTTCCTTGTAATTCTGGTGGTGTATTTGTATGTTCTAAAATAAATACATTATTTTTGACAACATAATCAATTGTAGATAATGGTTTTTTATCTTCAGAAGATACTAAAGTGAATTTTTTTGCTTTTAGGTCAACTAGCAATTCTTCAGTCATCGATTTCATAAATTTTTTCATCCTCCAATCAAAATTTTTATTTTTTATTTTTTTTTAAATTGATTACAATTGCAGATATATTATCTTTTGAACCTCTGGCAAATGCAAAATTAACCAATCTTGTTGCGGAAACAAAAACATCTTCTGAATTATTTTCCTTCATTGAATTCTTCACAATTTCAACAGCATCTTCATCACTAACATCATCCCAAATACCATCACAACCTATTATAATAAAATCCTCCTCACCATCTAAATCAAATGTTTTGAGATAAGGTTCAGGGGAAATATATGGACTTGCAGAGAAATCACCAAGACTTCTTGAGACTGAAAATCCTTTGATTCTATTACCCAGTACAACTCCTTTTACTGATTGAATTCTAATTTTTTCTTCATTTGTTGTTGGTCGATGGTCATTGGTCAATCGAATTGCTTTTCCTTTTTTACATAAAACTGCTCTTGAATCACCAACATTCGCAATTGTAATTTTATTTCCTGATATCATTACAAGAACAACTGTTGTACCATCATCATACTTTTGCATTCTTAAGTCTTCATTTACTTCATGAATACTTGTTCTCAAAACATCTGTTGAATCAACAGCGAAATCTGAAAAAGTTCCAATTTTATCAATGAAAATAGATGGATGATTCATGAATAAACTGAATCCTGTTTTTTGAAGATTTTTTGCGATTTTCTTTGGTAGATTTTTAGCAACATATTTAGATGATTTATCACCTCCGTGTCCATCAAACATACCCCATAACTGAGTTGTTTCATTTAATTTTCCTTTGAATAACATTGCATCTTCCATTGTTGGTCGGAAGCCAATCATATCAAATGTACCAATTGAATATTTACTTGATTCTTGGATTCGAAAATAATCTTTTTTATAAAATTCTGTTGTTTTGAAACACCAATTTGCGTTAATTTGTATTTTTTGGCTCAAGATTTGTTTGATTTCTTCAATATCAATTTTTAAGTTTTTGTTATGTGCAATATTGATTGATTTCATTGTTTTTGATAAATTCTTCAAATTAATATTTTCTAATTCATTATTCCAAGCAGAGAAATAACAAAGTTTTGGAAACACTGAAAGTTCAAATGGTATTTTTTTAATTTGATTATCTCCAATGAAAATCATCTGTAATTGTTGATTTTTAATAATCTCTTTTGGAATTTCAGTGATTTGATTTCCTTCACATTGAAAGATGCTCAAATATTTCAAGTTTTCAATACCATTTGGTATTTCTTTGATTTTGTTATATGAAAATTGGAATCTTGATAATGTATAAATTTCAAAGATTTCTGCTGGTATTTCTTCAATTGCATTACAATTCATTCTCAAATCAGAAAGAGGTAATTGTTTTAATCCTTTTGGTAAAGATTCAATTTTGTTATCAGTTGCCATTAAAGTTGTTAATTTTGTCAATTTAATTATTGATTCTATTCATTTTCTTGTTAATCTAGATGATTCATTTACCTGGTAATGAAGTTAATCCATTGGTCGAAACATCTAAAATTAAAAGACTCTCTAAATCACCAAAATCCTCAGGTAACTTTTTAATCTTATTTCTAATTAAATACAACTAAAATTGAATTAAAAACATGTGTCATTTTACAATTTGAAGTTTTTTTAAATTTGAAAAACCTTTTGGAAGTTCTTGAATAAAATTCAAAGTTGCGTCTAAAGTTGATAAAGACTCCAAATTTGAAATTGAATTAGGCAATGAACTCAAACGATTTGCAAATAAATTCAACTGTTGTAAATTCGACAAACCTTCAAAAAAATCATCAGGTAATTCTTTAAAATGATTTTCTGACAAATCAAGTGTTTTCAAAGTTTTTGGAAATTTAAAACCTTTTGGTATTTTTGAAATTGAGTTATATTTTAAAATTAAATGTCTTAAACTTTTCATTCCTGAAACACAAGAAGGTATTTCATTTAACCAATTAGATGTCATATCTAATCGAGTTAAATTATTCAATGAAGACATGCTATGAAGAATTTAGTAAAATTTTTTGGGTATTTTATACCTTTGAGGTATTTGATTTAACTTATTTCCTGAGAGATATAAAGTTTCAAGTTTCTGTAAATTCGAAATTTCTTTTGGTAAAAGTTGTATAAAATTTGCTGTAAAGTCGAGAGACTCTAAATTTGTGAGGAGATTTTCTTTGAACATAAATTTTGGTATTTTTGATAATTTAGCACTTGATATACATATGGTTGTAATTTGAGTAATATTGTTATCTCGTAAGCTTGTAAAAATTTCTGAATCTATTTCTTGGAGTTTTTTATTCACAACTCGAATAGCTTTTCTTGCTCTTGCTTCTTTAATCATATTTTCTTTTTCTTTTGATAAATCGTACTCATTCGAATGGTCATAACTTTGGACTTGTCCCATGGTTCAAATCGGTTGGTGAAGTCGTTTTTCAAACTCAAATGGAAGATAATTGATTGGTTGGTTCAAAAATGGAAAAAATTTACACCCAATTTGATTACAAAAAATACCGAAATCGTAAAATTATGAACTGTTTAATCTTCAGGTAATTCCTTTGAATATTTGTAAGTTATTTCAAAAATCCCGTGAGCAAACTCCTCAGAATCTTTTCCTAAAAAATCCTTTAATTTTTCACAAATTTCGTTTTGGGTATTTGAATGAAGTAAAAGTGTCATAATATATTCAGCCAACATTTTGGAAGGTACTGACATATAGTCTTCCAATTTTTTTACAATTTGGTCTTTCACTTTAGATTGATCAGATGACCTCAAAATTCTCACCTCTTTTTCTTCAATCATTTTCATTGGAAGAAAAATCGAAACAACAATTTATTTCAATAAATTATAAATTATCCAATTCTTGCTGTTGAACGAAAGAATTTTGTTTGTAATTCAAAAATTTGGATGTTGAAATGAATCTTGACCAAGTATCATGAATGTTCAATTTAACATTTTTTTCAAGTTCTTCAAACATTTCATCATCATATTTACCAACTTCTGTCATTGATTTATAAAATTCTTTGCATGCTTTTGTATCAATATTCACTTCCAATGGTGAATTTGCACCATCAAAATAATTATTATAAATGTTCATTGCATGATTCTTTCTTTTATCTAAACTATTCAATCTTTTAAATTTTTTGATATCTCTATAAGCCAATACATTCTCATGTGACCATTCTTCTTTTGCAAATTCTAAGAATAAATCAAACAAATCATCTTGAGCCAGATATCTTTCAATTTCAAATAAATCTTCTGGTGTTTTTTTCTGTCGACTTTTTATGGAAGCCACAATAGTTACAATTATTGCCAGAACTAAAGGTAAAAATGCTTGATAAAAAGCAAATGCATAAGTCACCAAAGTTCTTCCAATTGAACCAAAATATTTTGCAAAGTAAAAGTAAAATGGATTTTCAGTTCCAAAAAACAAAACATTGAAATTAAAAAGTTCAAAAAGAGCGTAGAGAATGAAGACACCCATTGCAATGATTTGTTCAAACCTGAAGAAAAATGGGTCTGAAGTGAAATAAAAATCGATAATTTGTTCTTTGAGCGTTTTCAAAGCAGCACATCTCCGATATGATCGTTTTCGAACTCTTTTGATGTACAAAATAATATTTAAAACTACGTCCAGAATTCCAATACCAGCCAATAAAACACCACAAACCAAATTATACGTCAAATGAATGGAATAAATTGCATACGATTTTCCACTTGAACAAATTAAATTTGGAGAAAATACACCAAAAATAAATGCATCAATACACGATGAAATCATCCAAAATATAGCACTAATTGTGAATGAAACCATTGGTTGTGTTAACCATTTGATCGATAACATGAATTTGAAATAAAGAGATTTCTTCTTTCCATTCTCTGAGATGTATTCCTTTTCTTTGTTCATATTTATCAACAGTACAAATCTTAGATAATTCAATGGAATTAATAGAAATATCAATGAAAGAAAATTTTGGTACAAAAATATTTCTAATAAACATCCATAAGTTGATCTCCATTCTAAATCAAAAAAGTAATGTTGAATTGATGCAAATGTAGCTCCGTACTGAGCAAAAATAGCAAGATAGGGAATAAATCCACGTGATTTCAGAGGTTGTACATTTCTGAAGAAGACTACTGACAGGAAAATCAGGACATATACTGTGAGCACTGAAAACCAGTACACTTGTGAAGTATCTGTTAACTTTCCTGAAAATCCAGAGATGGTATAAGTATCACAAGTTGATGTTTGACTTGAAATATTAAAACGTTTTGTTGTGACTGAATTATGATATGGAAATGTTAAATTTTGATTTGGTGGTTTATCTGAACAAACAATTGAAATATAATCATAATTTTCTAATA
>JABLTG010000242.1:0-21403 GCA_016618085.1 Neovahlkampfia damariscottae | reverse complement strand
ATCCATCAAAATCATCTCCTTCAAATTCTCCTCATAGTAGCGGAATTTCATCACCTAGAAATGCAACTCAAACCAACAATGCAAGTACAATCATTGGAAACTTTGTTTTGATTTTTGGATGTTTAACGTTGTTCCTTTGAAATAAATTTTATAAAAAAAAATTTTTTAATATCTTTGTTCTGATGGATATCCAGGAACTTGAGGTGGTTGTTGTTGTTGTGGATAATAAGGAATATGTTGTTGTTGTTGTTGTTGAGGTTGTTGTTGATATTGTTGTTGTTGTGGTTGGTAGTATTGTTGTTGAGGTTGTTGTTGATACTGTTGTTGAGGTTGTTGATATTGTTGTTGAGGAGCTTGTTGTACAACATAAGTGACATTTGGTTGTTGTGACGTTTGTTGAACAACTGTAACATTCGCTCTTTGTCTTGAATTATATGAAGAAACTAAGAAAGGAAGAAGACAAAAATCTAAACACCACAAGAAGAAGTTTAAACCTCCAAATGTAAAGAATGTAGAAACCATATAAACTAATTTTTTTTTTTTAATTTTTTTTTTTTTCTACCGAGGAACCCACACACATCGTTGACATAAAGTCTATGGACACCGAAGAAACCAAACAAAAACCAAAGGAGATACGCGATACAGAGGTCAGCTTCAGCCATTCAATTTGGTTTGTAGACGTTAACTATTTTCGACCAATGAAATGAATGCATGGAGATATAACTAGATTAGGAAAGGTGTGAAGTTTCAATCTTCAACAATTTTATTAACTTCGATTTATGGTCCTTGAACCAACATCACAACAAAAGCTTCAGTTTTGATATACCTTGTATACGAATCAAACATCAATCCATATTTCAATTCCTTAGTAATTGAATGAAATAAATTATCCTTTAAATCTCCTTTCTGTATTTTAGAAATGACATGTTTTTTCTCTTTATTTGAAATGTTGATCTCATAATTTGAATCTTGACCAAAAAATTTCTTTTTGATTTCTTCAACAAAATCTTTTCTTTCTTTTTTTGATTTTGATTTATATTCTTCGACATGTTCAAAAAACAATGCATTTTCCAAAGCAAATTCAGTTGATAAGAAAATTTTGAAATTTGAAAAATACTTCTCACTTGAATAAATATCTTCATAAGTGAAGTTTTCTTTCAGTTGTTTGATCATATTTGCATATTCTTCCATTTCTTTCAATTCCAATTCAGAATGTGGATTTTCAACTTTTGTTTCTTTTGGTTTTCCAAAGAATTCTGTTTTTCCTCTTTGTAATATAGTCTTGAATTTTTGTTTTGTTTTCACATGAAAACTTATATTCTTCATATCAGAGTTATTCATATTTTGAACATCTTTTGAAGTCATTTTGAAAAGTGATTCATCAACTTCATCTAAAAGTGTTAATTTTTCATTTGAAGCAAATTTCCACAATGGATTTTGTCCTTCCATCTTTAAATCTTCAGAATCATCTCGCTTTGTTATAATTGGTATTTCCTCTTCTTCATCTTCTACTTCCAAAACTTCATCAAATGATTTTTTCAAGTTCAAAATACCTTTCTTCAAAGGTTTTGGTGATGATTCTGGTGATTCATTTTGTTCAATGACTTCTTTAACAATTTGTTTAGTGACTTCTTCTTTGACAGCTTTTTCACCAACAAATGCTCGGAGATTTTTTTCACCTCGAAAAAATTCATCATCTCCAAATGGTATCATATCTGTTGGTAAAATTGCTTTAGATCTTCTCTTTTTTGAATATTTCAATTCATTCAAATAAAACTCGTTAATCTTTTTTCCTGTTTCATCAGTGTGGAGAAAGAAACTCATAAAATTGATCCTGGCAGCACCTGATTCGACTACGATATGATTCTTAACACCTTCTTTGTCGACTAAAACCGCAACATGTATTTTGCTTGTTTTAATTTGAAAAATGTTAAAAAAATTTTTAGCGTTGTCATAAATAATATGGAATGAGTTTTTCTTTTGTTCATAATCTACTTCAAATTCTTCTTGACTTTGAGGTGTTATCAAAATTGGGTTGACGTTTAAAAACATCAACTTTCTATAATAAAAATTAAAATCGTTTAGCATGACAGAGTTGAAAGTTGGATTCTCAGTGGACAAGAAAAAAAGCAGCAAAGAGTTTCCTTGTCCAAGTAAATCTCGCATGAAGTCATGTTTAAATTTTTGTTGTTCAATATAAATTAATTTTTCTTTTTGTTTTTGGTATAAACCATCAATCACTAATTGATAAGGATGAAGTACAGTTTTAGTTTTTTTATGTAAACTATTTTGTTTTCTTAATGATTTTGATTTTCCTTTTGGAGATGTGCTTCTAGATCTCAAGTCAAAATCTAGTTTTTGAACTCCTTCCATTTTCAAGGATTTTCTTCGAGCTTCTTTTTGTCCATTAGACCTTTCAACAATGTACAAGTCTTGTGCGCTACCATCAGACTTTGACATTTGCCAACTAGTCTTTCGTTGTTAACACAGGGTTAATTTATGATTGGTCACATGGAAAAATGCACCAATGGAAGTATTGATGTTGACTTGAAATGGAAAATTTCTAGTTTGAGACGATTTTGGAGCAGGTTCACCATAGTTTGAAAATTTGTAAATGAAAAAATATTTAATTGAATGAGTTAACTGCTCTGCACATTGGACATGTTTGGTTTCCACTAGTTGAAAACCATTTGTACTGTTGAAACTGATTAACAAAAATTTTAAAGAAATCTTACTAGACATTGTGGATGGTATTTATTTTTGCATTGTTTACATCCAATTTTTGGTAATGATTGATCATTTGCATGTACAATTGAATAACAAATTGGACATGGTTCCACTCCATCAAAATGTTTATCTAAATTTGTTTTCCATAATTCTAAAGCATCCCAAACAGAAGATTCTGAAGAAAATAACACCTAAAAATTAATAAATAAATTTATCTCACAGTGGTCATTTTTAAAATCCATTTTCTGTACATTCCTTCATTTACTCCTAATTTCTTTGATGAATTTATCACAAGTGGTTTCAAAGGATAAGAGGTAGGTAAAACGATGGTAATATCCAATTTGACTTCATCTTGTTCATATATAGCTGCAATTTGTCTCAAAGTTGATGATACTTTAATGGATACTTCTTCTGAAAATGAAGTTGATTTCAAGACAATCTTCTCTAATTCAAAAGCAATTATATGAGGAGAGATGAATTTCACAATGAATTTTTCAATATTTTCAGCAATTCTTTTATCAGGAATTTGATTATACCATAACCTTACAAGAGATGGAAATGCTTTCACAATTTGAAACATAAATTGTCCACAAAATGTTGAAATTGAATCATAATCTTCTTGTAAATATTTCAAATTCAATTTTGTGATATTTTGAATGAAAACCATATCAATTTCAGCTCCTTTTTCTTCTTGTTTTAAAATAAATGAAGTCAACACATTTAAAAGAGTGACAAAATATTGATTTTCTTTGATTGTTTCAAAAATATCTTTTTTTGAAATATAGTATTCCAAAATGTTCCACCAAGAGAGTAAATAACCAAATAATTGATTGACATCTTTCAAAGAATGATTGATATCAAAAAGTGTTTTAACTCTTAAATCTGTAATGCTCAATGGTGAATCTTCAATGATTGAAAAAATCTTTTTGTTGTTCTTTTTATCATCCAATATTTTAGTGTCAATTCTATTTAATAATTGATAACATGCAATTTGAACATGTAAATTCTTTGATCTTTTTATTAAATTGAAAAATTTTGTGAAATATTTTTCAGATGTAACTTTTGTTGATGGGATGATTGAATTTGCAATTAAAGTTAACAAATCTTTGGTTGGATAGTATAATGGTTTTCCAACATGATAAATGGTCTCCATTGAAATCAAATCCAACGCAAATTTGTTAATTTCAATCATGGCATCATATAATAAATGATTCAATTCTTCTTCATATTTTTCATTGGAAATACATCCAATGATTTTAGTAATTTGATGAATTGAAATCAAAGCATATTTTGAATTGTCAAGAGTTTTTTCATTTTTAGAAGTTAAATATGCAAAATCTGTTGTCAATGAATTTCTCATAAATCCAACTAAATAATCCAACTTATTCCAATCTTGAAGTTTGAAGTTGTTTCCGCAAAAAGAGGACAATAAATTTGTGAAATTACTGAAAACTTTTTGTGAAATATTGGTCATATTTGATATCTTTTCATTCATTTCGATCAAATTATTGATCAAATCTTCAACTGAAATAATATCATCAAAATCAAATTTTTCGTAGACAACCAATAAGGTTGTGAAGAAATACAAGTTGTTGATGAATCGAGGTGAATCTTCTTCTTTGAATTTTTGATTGATGATTAATGATAAATAATCTTGATTGACACTTGATGAAAGAGCAATCAATGAACAAATTGAATTCTGAACATTTTCCCTCAATTTTAAATCATCATTTGATAATAATGAAAATATCACCGTTTGAGAATTGATTATTTGATCATAAGATTTCAATCCATCTTCCAATTCAACATTCAATAATGTTTCAACAATATCAGATGAATACTTGGTCAATTTTTCATGTTGATGGAATTGAGTCATAAAAAATGAAACTAAATCTTGTGAATGTTTTTGAATTAAATTCTTGATGAAATCAACAACTTTTTCAGATTCAAATATAATGTTGAATAATTTTTCTGCTATTGCACTAATTTTCTTTTGAAATGAAGTTGAAAAGATTGATTTTAATGAAACAACTTGTAATAATTCCACGATCAACCAAGAATTTGAAGAATCTTTGAGAACTTTTTCGAATTCAAGGTAATCTAAAACAGTGAAACAAAAATCAACAAATCTTCCATAGGAGTTCAATAATTGATTAGTTTCATCATTTCTCATCCCATGAGGTATGATATGAACATTTCCATTGATAGTCAAGTTCCAAATATTATTTTGAATTTTTTCAAATTTCTGCCATGCCTGTTGATTTAAAAGAACATTCTTCCAAATATTTGCATCTATTGCTTCCAATGCAAAACCTAAATCAAACACAGATTTTGCATCTGTTTGTAAACTATTGAAAGAATCTATTAAGATTGATTGTGATTTTTTGTTGAACTCATTTACATTGGTTTCATGAATTCCTTGAAGAACTAAATCTAACCAAATATTCCTGGTGTCAAATTTATATCCTTCAACCTGTTTTTCAGATGAATTTACGTTTTCTAAAATCAAAGTGAAATGTTCAATAAACTCCGAAGATAAATAGTTTTCATTGGATAATTGATCAATTTTCAAAGCAACCACATCTAGGAGTAATTCTAAAGTGACATTATCTCGTAAATATGGCATAACATACAAAATTCTTTCAATTTTCTTTGATGATAATTTTCTTTCTTTGATAAATTTTTGAACGAATAAATGAATTATATTTTGGAGATGAATCAACACCTTTTCTGAGAAAACTATAGAAAATTAGAAATGGATATCTTACCAAAATCATGTCCTAATGTGTCCCATAAAGTAAACGTTTCCGAAAATTCTTCAAGTGGTGTTTCTTCTTCAAGTGCTCGTTCAACAAACTTCATGAAAGTTTCTTCAAAACTTGGACTTTTCAAACCAACTGTAATCATGGAACTAACGAATTTTTGAATAATTTTGATATCATCTTTGAAATAATTAATCATAGAATCAAATGTTTTTTCATGAAATTCAGGTTTATAACTGAAATACAAAGAGACAAATTCAAATAAATTTTGGTAATATTGGATTGATTGATCTTCATATTCTTGATAAACAGTTAATGTCTTTTCAAAGAAATTTAAGTAATCAAATGAATCATCAAAGTTTTCAAATCCGAATGTTTTGTAAATGTTTAATGATAACCATAGATGATTGAATGAACCTTCTGGATGTTGTGTGTTAATATAAATTGATATTACCATTCATTGCTTTTTCTAATGATGTTTTTGATAATTTGATGATGAATGAATTGAAATCTTTGTTAGATATTTCTTTTCTTAATCTTTGGATTAATGAGGAAAATTTTTCAACAGTCAACGAAGATTTTTGAGTTCCCATGTTTTTTTGTATTAGTTCATCAAATTTACTCCAAAATTGAATCATTGGTTCTGTTGTGAATGTTATAAATTTCTTTGAATTTACCAATTAATTTTTCTTTTGTGAAAATTTTTTTCAAAGAGAAGGCAATTTGTTCACAAAATTCTTTTGAGTACTCGAAATCCTGCAATTGTCAAATTAATATTATATTTACTATTTCTAAGTAACTTTTTATAGATTTCAAAAAAGTTGATGTCAAAAAGTGAGTTAAAAATTCTTGTTCTTTGTTTTCAGCAAACTTTGAAGATGCAAGAATTACATACATTATGCATTCATTATATGATTTAATAATATCTAATGAATCAGAAGATCCTTGAACTTTTGAAAATCCTTTCCACATGGAATCAAAAAATTTATCAAAAAAACTGATTGTCTTTTCATCAGATCCAAACACCTACAAATTAGAAAAATAAAAAGTTACTGAATAATCAAGCAATGATATAAATGGTAATAAAATTGGAAAAGTAACACTTGGTGAACTTGTCATTGGATTCAATAAAAAGTTGTATAATTTTGGCCAAACTGTTTTGGATGCATTCACATTTTTCCAGCATTCTTTTGGATATTTTTTTAAAAAGAATATCAAAGTTTCAATCATTGATTCATGTACTATTGGATTCTTTTCAGCAAAACAACCTAAAATTAATGGTGAAACCACTTTCAAGTCAATAATTTTGTTTGCATAATCTTCAAATAAAACATTCAATATTTTGTACATTGAAGATCTAATTGTTGTATATTTTTGTTCTGTTATATACTTGAAAAACTTGGAATCCATTATTTCACCATATTCCGGAGCTGTGACACTTTGTAATGTCTCAATTGTATATTTTAAAACTAAAATTGTTGAACTTATGACACGGTCATAATTATCATCAGCTTCTTCTTCTGATACAATCATTGATTCATTTAGTGTCACCGGAGTTTTTGAAAAATTATTCTTGAGGTATTTGAGAATATCAACTTCACAGAACTGTAAAATGTCTTTTGGAGTTTTTTTTGCAAACGAAAATTTGAAACAATCATTGGCTTCTTTCATAACTTCTGAATCTATGTCAAACATACCAAGTAACCAAACACCAATAACTGACTTCAAATGTGGAGCAAGTTCTTTTTTGACTATTTTTAAGATTTCTGAAAAAACTCTGAGAAGTTTAGAATTATTTTTTGCTTTTTTATTACTTGAAAGACCCAAGACGAACTTTTTTGTCATAATCAACACATAAGTTCTTCATAATGGATATCTAAAAAAAAGGTAAAAAAAATTAGGTGCTTCTGACCCATTCTGGCAACAAAAGAATAACTTCAGTTTTTTCTTTTGATTTGATAATTTCTTGGATTTGGTTTAAAGCTTTCTTTTTGGTATTTGGATCTTTTTTTTTCAAATGTTTAAAATATTGGCGAAGTTTCTCATCTTGTAGCTAGAAACATGTTATATAATACTAAAAGTTTACATTGTCTACTGTTTGATTTGAAATTCCTTTTGTTTTAAATTGAGCAAACGCATTGTATGACATCACCTCAAAATTGACTTTGAAAAAAATTATCAACCAATAAAAAGTTTGGAAATAAATCAAACTCAAAATTGAAAAACTCAAAATTCTCAAATTCATTCGATCTCTGCTTTTTAAATACAATGCTGAATCAAACAATTTCATTGGTCAATTCCACTTCACTGAATTGTGTGAGAACATTCATGACTGACAACAATAATTACACAAAGTTCACTACCTTTAAATTAAAAGATGAAAAAATTAACGAATTTTTAGCTGACTTTCTTGTGACAAAGAACAAAATTCAACAAACAAACAAGCAACTTGTTTTCACACTTCAGCAGTCTAAAAAAAAATTCTTAATGACAGAATCACTTCCTTCACAGATTGATTATTTTTTTCATTCTCAAACAAACCCAATGATAATATTAAATCAAAGTTTAAAACAATCAGTCGATGGAGATATAACAATTGAAGAAACAGAACCTTCAAAACTTTTAATTGACCCAGTGGCTTATAACAAAGATAAAACGGGCTATACTGCATTATTAAAAAATTTTATTCGTTCAAAAAAAAGTGATCTCCGGTTTTCAGTTGATAGTTGGGATTACTTTTTTACAACAGAAGAATCTGAAAAAATCAAACAAATTTTAACTTATCCTCCTTATGTACAATTTCTTACGAAAATTGATAAAGTTCAAATTGATACAATCCGTCAAATTGGAAGATTAGAATCAAAAATTTGTGTGTTAAGCGAAGTTTGTGGATATAAATGGAGCAATGTTGTTCCTACTGTAGGTATAAAGAATCTGAATCTTAAAAGACCAATAGAAGATACACTTCAATTTGAAGAAGAGGATCTTGTCGAATTGTATGATCCTGTCATGTTCAAGAAAAATTACGAACCAAAAAATGAAAATCAAATCAAATTGGATTTCATCACCTGGAACAAAACTTTATTAGATGAATGTCTTGAAACATGGATTAAAGGAGAGAATATGGTAATACCAATGGGATGTCATTTGTACAAACAAACTACCAATACAAAACATCCCTGTCAACATGATAAGAAGTATTTCATTTGTATTTCAGACGAAATGATAAAATTTTTAAAAACCGACTTACAATCAACGGATATTTTACTCTACAAAAAAGGTGAAACAAATCTTTGTCTCATTGATAAATCCAAATTAGTTTACAGCTGTCAATGTGGTGTTTGGAAATCAAAATATAACAATGTCTACGAACATAGGTGTCCATTTAAGTTCAACGTTGAATACAAAAAGAATTTCAATAGTTCAGGCTTCTTCACTGGATTTTTAATCAAAATCTCAACTGATTCAAATCCTCATAAGAAGTATTCATCAGCATATTCATTGTTTTATAAAATCAATGGATCAGAAAAAAAGAAGTTAGAATTCACAGATAATATCGCCAAAATTGATGCAAATTATTTCTTGAACGATCTTGACAAGAAACAAAAAATTCAATTGATATGTTGCACAGAATCATCTTGGAGAGTTTTTCATGAAAGTGAATCATATGATTTAAGTAAAGAAAAATTCTCACTTTCAAAGTCAACTCCTTCAATAGAACACAAAATTGACAATGAAACTGATGAATTAATTAGAATTCTTCAAAAGCAATTGAAAACATGTTCTCTAGATTATGTTTTATTCCTTTATTGCTGTATTCTTGGAGTTTCATTGGATCACATATTTAGAAAATTCAGAATCACCAAAAAAGAGATCATTGACAATAAAGATAAAGAAGAAAATGGTGAAGGAAAAAATGGAATTTTTTGGTACATCACTTTGAATAATGATGTTGATACAAATAAACTACAAGAAGAGTTCAAAGATTTTTCAATTGAAGAGCAATTTAAGTACTCCCAAGTTTATAAAAATGTCAATAACAAAATGTTGAAATTAAGAATTGAAATTATTTTGAAGAATTATCGTTATGGATTTGAAAATACAATTTTTGACTTGATTGCATCAAAAACAGAAGAAAGTGATGATGAAATTGAGTAGAATAAATTTTGTTCTCCAATCAAATGTAGTTTCTCAATAAAATCTTACAAAAATAAACACCGCTATCAAAAACTGAGTGAAAAAAAACAAAGAAAATCTATTTCAATATGATTCATTGATTGGACAAAATTTAATGAGAAATTCCTCCACCGACACTACTTTATCAAGACTTGCTGCAGTCAGAGAACTTCAAGATGCATGTACTAATTTGAATTAGTATTATTATTAGAAAAGAAAATGCTTTGAAAAGAAATAGGAATGCATTTGATAAAAATTTAATTATAATGAAGGATACTGTTTTAATGTTCTTTGAGGTTTTCAAATTCTTTTTCCGAGACACTTTTTGCCAGAACATTTGTTGACCATCATCAAGTTCTTTTCTGATGGAGTGTTGTGAATTTTATTAGTTTTTTAGAATGGGTGAGCCTAACAAGAGTGCAATGGCAAGAAAAATAATGTAGCAAGGAAGTAGTATAAGGTAGTTTCCCGAACTTCCTGAGAGACAATAAACACACAGTTGGATCAACTAACAACATTTAACCCCAAAAATCACGTTCAGTCCCCGCCATTCTGACAATATACCTCCCGCACAGTTCTACCAATTAGTCAATCTAACAGCGTTCCACGGATCAATCTGATAACACCTATTTTGTTTTTTTTTTAAGTGCATTTATTTTCATTTTCTAAATCCCTAGGTTTTCTCTTTTTTTTTTGATGTAAAAAATATTCAAAATAAAAATATAATATTATAATAAATGATATTTAAAGAAATGATCGAAAAAATGATTGAAGAAAACTATTACACTCTGTATGGACGGCTTATATAAAATTTGCTTAGAAGGTGACAGTGAAGATATCATCGAATATGTTCGGACATTTAATATTGATATAAATAATGAAAAAAGAGGGAATTTTTATGGAGAAGAATTTACAGGTTGTCCGTATTCATCCAAAACGATATATCTGACTTCACAATGTGAAAATATTGAAACCAATACAATTATTTCATTTTCTGTCCATGATTTTGTAACAATTTCAACAGCATCAAAGTCATTTCCATGAAACTCTTTCGAAGCATTGTGATACAAACCACCGATACATTTGACGACATCTTTTTCTCTGACCCTCTTTCCACATTTTTCTTTTAAAATTTTAATAAAATCTTCATTGTTTTCAAGTTCTTCGAGTGCTTTGTCAAATGGTTCTTTAAAACGAAAACATACCTCTTTTGGACCTAAAATTTTTGCTCTGCAATATTCTAATGCACCTCCAACATTTAATTTTCCTTTTGCTGATAAATAATCTATTGTTAACTTTTCAACTTGAAACTTTTCTTTCAAAAGTTCTTTTTCAACTCGACTATTTCATCCTTGAGCTTGTTTTCAATTTGAAACTTTTCTTTTTCAACTTCATGAAGCTCTTTTTCATATGCAAGAAGTTCATTTGAATGAAAAGACGTTATGTTCAAGTAAGTAAGTGGGATGGCCCTAAGCTCTAGCCCACAAATTACACAGGTGAAGCCTCCAGCGACTTAAATTTAGCGTTTCCTCAAAAAAACGTACTTTTTCCGGACGCTCAAAAATGGATTTTCGCCGAGATACGCCCAATGCAAAATTATTTTTCCTCTCCAAATGCTCTCAACTTGGTATAAGAAACAACAAAATTCTCAAAAAATTAAAAGCCTTTCGGAGTGTTATTTTTTCTACATACACGCTTTACAAATCTAGTTTTTTCTCTCTTATTTCGCTCTTTTATTTAAAAAACCCGGTGAATTACCATCTCAAAATGCCCAGTCAGCAACTTATTTACTTCCACATATCATTAAAAGAAGTTCCAAAAGCATTTTCAAATAAAAAACTATTGACAAAAAAGGAAGTATCTCACCCAAACTGGAATTTTTTTATGCCAAAAAAAAAACATCCAATCATTACACCCAGTTCAAGTTCAATCTCAGTTCGAATGAGCACAAACACAGAAAAAAACTGTGACTTTATCAAAGTTGTGATCGATGATACTGTCCAAAGTGATACGGAACAATCAATCTCAAAAGAAAATGTAAACAAGGAAACAGCAACAGAAGAAAACGACAATTGTGTAAGCCCAGCAAACTATGGGTACCAAGATATAGAAATAACTTTGTCTGAGAACGGAATCAACGAAATTCATTTGTTTAACACTAAATACGTTCATGTATTTCACACCCAAAATATTAAGAAAAGACATCATGGATATTTATGTTTAGAGACAATGAAAGTGTACCATAAAGATCCGTTTGGCAAAACACCAATGAAACACTATTTGACTCTGTTTCTTGTGTGGATTTCCCTCACCATTTTGATGCTCATTTCCAATTGGTTATTTGTAATATTTGTGGTGTTTTTAGAAACCTTTTCATTGGTATTCATGAAACCTGGGAGAATTATTGTACAAATATTCACTCTTTATTCAATATCTTCGGTGTTCATATTAATACTGGCTTTATTTCCGTTTTATCAGTTCCAATTTAAAGATGAAGACATCACAGTTTTTTATAAAAATTCAAGAGGAGGAAAACTTTTTTACAGAAAATATGATCATCCTGCTCCTGATGGAGTTGTGAAAATTGAGATTGAATGGTATTTATCAGAAAGAAAAAAATCTACAGTTGGTTTGATACAGGGTTTCAATTATTTGTTGAATAACTGTGAGGACTGGATCACTGCATTAAATAGCAATTCAAATTCTTATATTGGAATTTCAAGAGAAACAGCTTTTCAGTGCTCGAAATGGGTTTTAGGTTTCACATTCGTTTTTTATGCTTTCTTGCTTTATTGGTTGTTTGCTGGGAAATATGTGTATTTGATATGGATAGCTATTCCATGGTGTATTTATTTTCCACTTTTGTTGTATTACAAAGGGTACTTGAGTTACACTCCCATACCTATCCTTTTCTTCGCTTTTTTTCACGTTTTTTTTCGTTTTTGGGCTGTGAATATTGTGTATAAATAAACATTCCTTGATACTACCAACCTTTCATTCTTACTTGTTCCCAAAAAAGCAACAATATCAAATTTTTATTCAAGTATTTGTTTTATTTTTTTCATAGACAAGTCATAAGCTTTGTAAAGATTCAAATAATTCAATCTCAACTCCATGACGTAGGCATTACTCGCCTCTATTGTAAGCATCAAGTAGTAAACTTAATAAGGTCCACTCTCCAATTTTTTCCCTTGCATTTGTACCACATTTTTGCCAAAAAAGAAGAAATTTGAGCGGTCGTAACTTTTTATCTCATTCAATAATATTGGGTTTTTTGTTATTCCTTGCAAGTTGATGTCGTGAAAAAAAACGTGAAAAAATTTTTATTGGTCAACAAAATTTATATAATTTATTTTTAATGATGTTAAGCTCAATTCCTTTTGTATTAAAATATTTTTTAACTGTTCTTGGATCGAATTTTAATTCTTTTGCAACATCAAGAACAGAATTTCCGAAATTAAAATGATAATGTATTGTTTCTATGACTTGAGCTGATACAGGTACTCCATTATGATATAATCTTCCTTTTAAAACATTTTGGATAACATATAATTTGAAAAAGTCGTGAAAAAGTCATGAAATGTCGTGACTTTTTCACTACCATGAAAAAAACAAAAAGATGAGAACTTACATGGAATCACAAAAAACCCAATATTTTAATAAAAGATGGACAATAACAAAAATAGAAAACTGGATAGTAATGAATAAAATTAAAATTGAAAAATATGTAATGGTAAAAAATAAAGATTTTTATATATTTGAAATACCAAATATTGATGATACAAATTGAATTAGAAGGATATTTTTGGCCAAAAGAAGAAATGCATTTTATAATTCCAAAATATGAAGAATTTTATTTTGATGCATATTTTGAATAAATGTTTTATAGATTATATTATATAATGTCAGAAGAACAAACCGTAAAAATTACATTAAATATTCATGAATACATTAAAAGTTTAAAAGAAAACTGCTTTAAAATCAATGTTAATTCATAAATTAGAGGGCAAATTAAGCATTTGGAAGAAACCAATAATAAAAATAAATTATTCAAAATATTTGTAGATGAATTGTTTGATAACAGTTATTGGCTCGGGCTCACATGATAGTATTTTAGAATGGATTAATGAAAATATTAAAATAAAAATAATTTAATATAGATTTAAAGAATTATATAAATTAATTATATAACAATGACAAAAACATGCACATTTTGTGACAAACCAATCAGACAACCAATTGGAAATGCAAGAAAAAATGGCAGGAACCACAACGATTGGGAAGACAGAACAATGCATAAAAAGTGTTTCAAAATTCAACAAGGTAATAATGAAATTCATCAAATGTTTACAAGGTGGGAACAAAAACAAAAATATTAATATAGGTTTAAAGAAATTATTATATAAATTGATTATATAATAAATGGTTACCTTTGCAGATATTCCTGAAGATGTTGTTAAACATGTTATATTGCCGTGGAGAAGAGAAATATCTTTATTTCAAAAAAAGAAATTATGCAGCTTGGCTTATTGGTATTTATAATTCAACTATAAAAATAGATAATTATAATGTTGAACATATTCTATACAAACGTATTAATTATAATATGGTTATGATTGAATTGTGTTTGAAAATAGATCCTTTTTTACCTCCGTATAAATATGTTATTAATAAAAAAGTATTTCAAGATTATGTAAAAAATTTATCAAATCGAGAACTTATCGAAAAAATATGTAAAAAAATAGGTTTATCTCAATATTTCAATGACCATATGATTGATATGGATTAAATTAATTGTTTCTCAACTGTAGTATTGTCTCACCCATCATTTCTTCAATTATTTGACTTCTTCTTTTTTCTTTAATTTTGTTCATTACATTCTGATCAAAAACTTCCCAATCAGTTATATCCTTACTTGGTTCTTTTTTTGGTTGTTCAATTGGAACTGGATCATCCCGCATCTCAACAGATGAACCACAACAGCTACTATTTTTAATATTCTGGATTGCATAAGCGCCAGCGACAACTAAAGGACTTAAGAAACTAGTTATTAAATTTATACCTGAAATAACTAGCAAAGCAATTTCAACACCGCTCATTTATATATTTATAATCTAAAAAAATTCCAAAGATCAGATTTTGGCATTTTATCAAATATGTAATTTTTGAAATCTTTGGTAAAACTTCTCCCCATCAATAAAACCATATCATCAACAAACTTTTTCTTTTCTTCATTTGTTAATTTAGACATAATGATCAACATAAAATTAAATAAATTGTTTAAATTAACCATTTTATAACCTGCATAATAAGACAAAATGCTAATATATTCCATATACCATTGGTTAATATTTTATTTTAAATCGCTTATATTTTGCAGGTGCTCGATCAATTGTATATTTTTTTTCTTCATCTTGCATTACTTCAACTAAAATAAATTTTCTTTCATCAATATGTGGTAATGATTGCTCAATAAAGTTAACAACTTCTTTTTTTGATTTCTCTTGCATATAATTTTCTTGTATAGCATCAATTGTTGTTTTTCCAATCGTTTTAAATGTAACAAAGAATGTCGAGCATTGTCGAATTAATGGAGGCATTTTTTTCATATATTGGCTTGTGAAAATGATCGTAAAATTTGGATGCCTATATATTGGGACAAGCGTTGCAATAAATCCTGTATTAAAATTTAATGATCCTAACATATCATCGAAAATAATAAATGCAGGTTGTGCTTTACCTTTTTCCTGGATTTGTTTTATTTGAATATTGTAAAACTTTTTTAAAACATTTTCATCATATTTTGAATGCACGTATTTGCTTGGTAAAAAGTCAAAATCTCCATTATACTTTGATCCTGTAAATACAATTCCATACTTCAATTTCTTTTTTCTAAATAATTCATTTAGCAAATATTTTATCAAATATGATTTTCCACATTTAGGAGGTGCACATATAAAAGTAATATTTGGTATATTTTCAATTATTTTGTCGGTCATATAAATTTACTTTATATTATTTTTTTCTTCTTTATCATTTCCATCAAGGTGTGTAATAATTCCTTTGTTAAGTATCCATCTTCTAGCACATCTAATAATATTAATACAATCAGTTTGTGCAGCCAATGATGAAAAATTGACATTCAACTTAACATCTTTTTCATTGAAGTATCTGGATCCATGGTATCTTTTAAATTCGCTACTTTCCACCGAGTGATCACTTGCAAAAGAAATAATAAAATCATTTCCTGTAGCTGTTCCGGACAAAATGTTGTTCCAACCCGGAAATTCAAATCTAGGGATCATAACTTTATCATAATATGTTTTTGTAATATCTTCCTCTTTTCCATTACCAATATATTTACCTGAACTTTTAAGGTTCCAAGAAGTTGGAGCAATATAAGTATCTGTGTAGTCAGATGCATCATTGGTATCAGATAATGCAGAAGCTCTTAATATCGTTTGAATATCAATAACACTTTTATCTGATAACGATGGTAAAGTAACAGTTGCTGAAGTACTAGTAGCAGCAATAGGTTCTTCAATAAGTTCGTGATCTACATCAAATTGTGGAATACCTTTAAGTCCATCTTTTAAATATTGTTGTCTATTTACTGCAATAATTCCATCTTTTGGTGTGATGTATTCTAAATCAAGATATGTATCAGTAATAGAAAATGTAGGTGATGTTTTATCTGTTTGTATAACATATCTAACATTATCTCTTAAATAACCCTTAATTTGAAGATTATCATTAAACAATGATCTATCCATTGGTTTACTGAATAATCCAAACAATAAAGATAATGGGATAATAAGAGTTTGAGCAGAACCACCAAGAGTGTTTCTTGTTGATGTTGAACCGATAGCTAATTGCTGTGAAAGAGCAGTAAATTTATCTTGATTTAAATAATATTTCATATCTTGATAAACTGCCTCTGGATAAGTAGTAAATTTAATTTTTCCACCTTGAACAATCTCAAATCTTTTAAATAAGAAAAGTGCCAAAGCATTCACAAATCTAATATATGTACCTCCAGAACCAGACAACGCACTAACATCAATGACAATTGATGCCTTGTTTAACCAATCTTTATCACCATTTTTATCAACATTGTATGTAACCACAGTACCCATTGAAGGAGTTGCAGTTGGTTTTGCAGCTACCTTAACATTGTCAACAGCGCCAATAATTTTTCCGCTTCTTGCGAAATTCATAAAATGAAATCCTTCATCATCAAAAGCTAGATCTTTCATATTGTATATATATAATATAGATATTAATTTTCAAATGAAAAGAATAAAATATAATCTAATCCATTAAGATCTACCAAGTTATTATTATCATCATAAAGTGAAATTGTAAAGTTTTTTATTTCACTTTGAAGATTAACTATATTGTTTATAATGTTTGTATTTTCTGTAATATAATTATATTCCCCAAAGTTTACATTATTTGGAATGACAAAGCTTCCATTTAAAGTTTCTATATTTGTATCAATCAAATTATTGCCTTCATTAATTTGTAATTTATAGTATTTAACACCAGATAGATCAAACATGCTTGTACCATAAACATCAGCTGTTGATGCAGTATTTAAAGATCCAAATCCTAATATTTTACTCAATATTGTATTTTGTGAAAATTTATAAATAACAGCAGTAGAACATTGTAATCTAAATTTATTTGTGCTAGATGATTGTGTCACTGTAAATGTAGCTGCAAAACTATTGGTATTTAACTGCGTTTGTAATTCTGCAGCGAGTGCAGAAGCAGTGTAATTCCCATTAGTCAAAGTGAAAGGATGATCTGTGGAACTATGTTCAACAACAATTGTGTTATTGTTTCCATTAATTAAATATTGAGTATTTGGGATAATACAACCACTTAGTCTTAAATTTTTCACATTTAAATAAGGTTTAGTAAATTTGTAAGTCCAATTATTGTTATTCGAACTCAATGAACTTCTTTTTGAACTGTCAACTATAATTGTTGTTTTTTTCATTTATATAATATTGATACATAAAATAATTTAAAAATTAAGCTTCAATGCACATGCTAAATATATTACCTGTATCCGATCCACTTGTACGTGTAAGGTCAACATAAAATGGTCTAATAGTTCCAGCAGGCGCATTTATTACAGTGTCGATAGTATTAATTTGATTTGTTGAAGATGCATTTAAAGCACCCTCAAGGATCACTAAACCGCTAACATTGTCATATATTCTCACTCTAATTGATGTACCAGTTGTAACATTTGCGTAAACATATAATTTAGTGAATGTTGTTCCTGTAAAAACAAATGGCTGTAATGAAGTTCCGGCAACTGATAAACCTGTTAAATCTGAAGTGTAATTTGCAACTATTGTGGTCGGAAGAGTAGGTATATCACTAAGATGCGCAACTGTTCCATCTTGATCTTGGAAGGTATGTGTTCTGTTTGATGTAAATGTTCCTGTTAATGTAGCGCTTGTAGTACTTGCTTTTTTAAGTATTAAATTAGATTCTGTCACAACATTAGAAGTATTATAAGTACTTCCTTTAACATATATTTTAGCTCCAGTTGCTGAAGCAGTAGCAGGTGCAACATCACCAAAAGCAGTATACGCAGTTGGAACATCAACAGGTTGAACATATAAAGGTGTCCAAGCTGCTGCTTGTAAATCATTAGATCCTATTGTTGAAATTAAATCACCTGATGTTGTATGAGTGTGACCCATGATGCAACATGGAGATGTAGGGGTAGCTGTATCAAAAATAGTTTTAACAGCCCAGTTATAACCAATACCGTTTGTTTCTCCGCCAAATAAACACCCATTATTTCTTATTGTATTAAATCTCATTATTCCAGATCCGTTTGCATCAATAGAAATATCATCATTAGCTCCAATACTTGTAATTGCATTAGTTTTTATTGAATTGCTAAATGTTTTTACTCCAGTAATTGTTTGAGTTCCGGCACTCATAATAAAATCAGCACTAACTCCGACATCTGGTAATGTGTAAATTCTGTTGGCTGTTGTATCATTTACATTTATGGTTTGGCTGAAATTTGTATTACTGACTTTGATTTGATTTGTTGCTTCAACAATTTCGACTTCTTTATTTGCTTTTACTCTATCAACTTCTAATTCATATTCTCCTGTTGTACCATTTCTGCGTAAAATAGGTTGACTACCAATAAAATAACCACGATTATTTGGATCATCATGTGGAATATTCATATTTCCATTTAATGTTATTGCACTTGTGGTTATTGAATTGACACCTGTCATATTATTACTATCATCAATTGTTATCCCTGATGTTTGAACACCTTTTGCTCCCCCATCTCCTCTGACAATGGTATTATCTGTGATATTTGATGATGCACTAACAACATTAGGTATAGTAACACCAGATAAAACATTTAAATTTGTGATATTTGCATTTTCAATGGTTATATTTTCAGCTGTAAAATCCGGTATGTTGTTAATATTTCCTATTGACTTTGGAAAACTCATTTATAATATTGAGATATATATTTTTTTGTTGACCTATAATATATGTCTATCTTTCAAAGTATAGGTCAATTCGGTTCATTAATCGGAGACAGAATTAATTCAGCATTTGATCCTACAAATCATGGTTTTCTTGATGGAAATTGGGATGACTTTCAGCTTGGTTTTCAAAGAGCAGGAGGTTTAATTCCTAATGTAATTTCAAATAATATTCAAACAATAGCTAAAGGTACAGGACAAGGATTTAAAAATCTATTAGATCCATTGACTTATTCCCCATCTTTCTATATTCTTGCTGGAGGTGGTGTTTTGATACTATTGATGCTTGGATATGCAATGATAAAAGTCGGTAAATATATTTAAATCAATTAATTACAATATATTTAATTTTTAAAATAAATTTCTTCAATCATTTCATTAAAGAAGTTAATATATTTGATCATTTTTTCAATTTCATCATTTGTAAATTCAGATAATTTAATATTGTATTCATCACTAATATTTAACATTAATAAACTAATATCGTGTTTCAAAGGATAAATACTATTTTTTAAATAATGCAATATTAATTTAATTTCAATATTTTTCATTTTTTCAATTTCTTTATTTTCTGGGAATTTATTCATAATAAAATTAATAAAATTTATATATTTTTCTTGTACTAATTCTTGAATTTTCATTATATATTTAATTTAGATTATAATTCAGAATATTTATCAATAATTTTATTTGTTACTTTTTTTTGATAATTACTGAATATTTGATAATAATAAAATAAAATATAAATAAAATAAATTATAAATGGAGTAAAAATTATAAACATCAATATAATTTTAACTTATATTATTTTTGATTTAACATTTAATAAAATCCATTAAATCCACTAAAATCTGGGATTGAAATAAAATCGTTCACGTTCCCTGTATATACACCATCTTTGAAACTTGGAGGTAATACATCAATAATTGGGTTGTTTGCTTTGTTGATTTTTTCGTTTACAGCTGATGGAGATAAATTTTCTGGGTACATTAATGTTGATGCATATTGACCTAAAGCGGTTGATAATGAAGTGATTAAAAATGCATTTCCAAAAGCTTTAAGTGAGACATAATTAAATCCACTTAGCATAAAAGTTAACAACATACCTAAAATACCAGCAGTAATAGGTCTTGATACTTTACTGATTGAATTATAATATTGTGAATTTTTGAACCACATACTAACAAAATCTTGGGTGTATGCCATTGATAATGCTACTAACCCAGTAACAGCACCATATCCCCAGGATGATCTATATCCATTTAGCATTGATAATACAGGTATTTCTCCAAAATTCAAATAACCTTCAGGCATGTATGCCATTGATCCAATTGTTGCAAAAGCTGAAGAGTATAGACCTTCGCTCATATTTCCTAACATTCTGTTAAAGTTCATGTTATATACTTCATTTAGATAATTTTTTACAAATCATTAAAGTTATTTGTATCAATATTAGAATTTAATTTTTCTTCTATTTGTTGGTTTTTATAACTGTTTGCGTTGTGAACCATTAAAGCTGAAGTTCCTAAAATAAATGCTAATCTTTGAGCTGGTGACATATTTAATTTATCATAAAAGCTTTGTTCAATTAATATTTCTTGACAAGTGTAATAATAATCTTTTTGTGAATTAACAACATTTGCATATCCATCTAATTGTAATCCAGCATATGAACCAACATTTTCAATTAATTTTGGTGCCATAAATATCATACCTTTTAAATTACTCTCCATATTTCTATTTGAAACACTTTCCTTTGTTCTTTGCAATAATAATTCTAATTCTGGTATTTTTAAATTATCCATATTTTTATAAGAAATATCTTTCAAATATTCTGAAAATATATCTTTATATCTTGATATTTTAGCAATTAATTGAGATTTATATTTTATCTTCTTCTGTTTCAATTGGTTCCAAAGGTTTTTCAAATAATGATTTTAAATATTGTTCATGTAATAAATTTTCAGTTTCTGATTGTTTAATTTCATCAGTATTATTTTTATTAGTTTCTTCTTGAATTTCTTTATTTTTCCTTTTTGTATATTTTCTTTTTGATTTCGGTTCTTCTTTTGGTTCAATTATTTCAACTAAATCATTTTCATTTTCATTAACTTGAATATCTTTTAAATTAATTTCTTCTCCCATATATTATAATATTTATATAATATATTTTAATAAATTAAATCACCTATTTTT
>JABLTG010000241.1:0-21859 GCA_016618085.1 Neovahlkampfia damariscottae | reverse complement strand
AGCCCAATTATGAGGCAATATCGATCACTATTCTGATTGGTTGCTATTTTTATCTTCTTATTCAACTTGTTTAAACAAAGTTATTTAAACAGTTGTTTAAACATTTTGTTTGAACCCAATCACTGGATATTACCTAAAAGTTAGAAGAAGAAGAGCTAATTCGCTTTCCATTTAAAACATCTCGATACATCAAGAGAAGTGTTTGAATTTTTTTTCATTCCAAAAAAATGGATTATACTCATAATCTTTTTTCATTTCACAGATCAAGCGGAATTGGCACAGTAGGTAGCGCATTAGTCTCATAATCTAAAGGTCGTGAGTTCGATCCTCACATTCCGCATTGGATCAATTTTTTTATTCATCTTTTTATTGTGAAGAAGAACATTAAATCCAGGAGGAGAAAGAACAAGAAATAATTTGAAAAAACTGAATGATTTAATCCTTTTTTCTGGACAATTCAAAATTTTGGAAAATTGATTCCAGTTTTAATGCTTGAATATCTGAAGGTGTCAAATTATTTTGAAGTTCCTTGAATAATTTTGATGCATACTCTCTTTTTGGTTCTCTAATCACCTCTTTGGCATCCAAAAATTCATTTTCCTTCATTTCTTCGACTCTGCTTCTAAGTTCTAATAACGAGATTCCATCTTCATTGTACACCCTTTCTGTCATTATTTTAATATTTAAATCAAATTAAAACCCCATCCTCTTTGTAAATAGTCGGAAATATTTTTCGTCTTTTTACCTTTTGGATTTATTTCCGTGAACTGTGATGAAGCGATTTGGACTTTACTTTAAATTATGACAAATTATTACGATGTGCTTTTATGAATTTCTCCATGTGCTTTGAATTGAATTTCTCCATCAGAATTAATTTTCGCTAAATTTCCGTCAAAAAGTTTTCGGAGTTCGTCCTACCTTGATGATTTTTGTAGAATACAACGTCACCAACATTTAGGAGACCATATTTTACAAGATCTGGGACTTTTAAAAGTGGCTTTGAGCTCTTTGTCGTTTGTTGTTTCGGCATTTGAAGGAATAGAACAACCAATCAGATAGAAACGCCAATGAAATGATCACCTCTTTATTGTTGAAAAAAAATGGAGACTCTATTTTTCATTCCATTCTGCTGCATATTAAAAATATTATTTTTCAAAAAATACAGGATTTATTGTTGTTGTTGTCTTGCTTGGTTGGTTTGTTGTTGTTTTGAAATCCATTCTTGTGGACATTCATTGATATTGTTATGATTAAAACCTCTGAAAAAGTTAATCATTTTCATCCAAGATGTTGAATTTTCTTCTTGCATAATTGGGTATCCTCTTTTTACACGATCAGCTAAAACTTGGCCATCATATAAAACAATTCCCATGTGAACAATTAATAGTGGAATGAAAATCAATCCAATGAGGAACGAGGACAAAACTATGATTGTAGTGTAGAGTACAATCCATGAAACGATAATCAAAATTCCTTTTGTGACTTGTCCAAGTAAAATATGTCCCAAACCAGGGAAAAATAAATTACATAAGAAAATTATGATCGGTTCTGTTGTTCCTGGTTGTGCCCAACTTGATGAACTTCCATTCATTGGATTAACAGGTTGTTGAAATTGTTGTTGGTAAACTTGTTGTTGTTGTTGTGGTTGTTGTTGGTATACTTGTTGTTGAGTATATTGTTGTTGTTGTTGTGGCTGTTGTTGATATACTTGTTGTGTCAAAAGTGAAGAGTTTTGTTGTTCAGAAACTTGAGGATATGTTTGTTGGTATTGATTGTTTGACATCTTTGTTGTGTTAAATAATTGTAATTGGTTACTTGTTTTATAGTTGAGGTAATTGAACTTGAGGTTGGTTAGAGGGTATTGAACCAATCAATCGAATTCTCAACTTCTAGTAATTCTTTTTTAGAACTTTCCAATAATCAAACCAATGAAATGAAACTAGGATAAAAAAGAAAAGTTTATAAATCTTGGAGCAACTCATTCAAAATTTCATTCACTTGCAAAATGGAATTGGTGCCAAAAGTAATTTTCTTGTTTCCTTTCTTCATTGAATTTAAAAGGGATATTTCATTCAATGTCATTCCTCCAACAACAAATAAAACAAAATTGTCAGAAGAAAATTGATTTGAGTTGTCAACCAAAGATCCAAAGAACCCTAAACCTGATTTTTTCAAAGATTGTAATAATGAAATGTTCTTTTGTAAATCAACAATTTTCTTTTCTTTTTCAATAAAATGACAGAGACTCATGATCAAAGGAGGAGCAAATGATAATTCATCAATAACTTCTTCTGATTCATACAATTGTTTTATACTCTTGAAATCTTCCCTTTGAAGTTTAATTAATTCCAATTTCTTCATGAAATTTGTCAAAAATTCATCAACTTGCAATTCCCATCGTTTTTGATCATATTCATCAAATGTATCAGAATATATTAACGATTCTGGTAAAAACAAATTTTTTGGTTTTTCTTTCATGAAATATTGGAATACTTCAAATTTCAATTCTGAAATAAATTCAAATTGAACTGAAGGACCAACAGATGAATAAATCATCACTAAAATTGAAAAAATTTCTTCTAAATTCAACTTTTTTTCTTTAATCAATGGAATCATATCTTTTAATATAACTTCTGGTTCTTCATAAAGTAGCATTAAAATATCATCTATAATCTCAATCAATTGGTTTTTCTCAGTATTTGGATTGAGTACTTGAAAAAGGAATTCAGAAAATTTGAGTTTTTCATAATGGATATTTTTCAATTTTTTGTTTTCTTTCATGAATTTCATTAATATTTGTAATTGCTTTTCATTTGATTTTCCAACCACAGAATTCATTTGAAAATCATTTTCTTTTGAAACAATTGAAATCAATTCGTTTCTCATTGAAAGAAATGGATCCTTTCCCAAAAGAATTTTTAATTGATTTTTTGTCAATTTTTTCCAATTTATCAAATGCTTCAATAAAAAGGTCAAAACAAAAACAAAAAATACTTGATTCTAACAAAAATGAAATTAATCATGAAATCTATTACCAATTTCTATATAATGGTTATTTTTAATTTCACATGAAGATTTACCTCATTCTTTAAAATTCAGGTAAATTTTTTTTCACTTACAAAAATAAATGGTGAAACCAAATCTACAGACTGAAAAAAAAAATCAAAAATTAAAACACAATCAATTACTCTATCCATTAATATTAATGATGTTTTAGTATTTGATTCATATGGTTTATCATCCAATGCAATTTTCACTTTTCAAAAAAATCAAAAAAAAATTAAACGTACATTGGTCCCCTAAAATTTTTGAATTTTTACCTAAAGAGAAAATATCAACTTTTTGTTGCTGTAGACTGAAAAAATTCTTCAAATTGTTCGCCAATTTCAAATAATCATTTGGATTTGAAAGATGATGAAATTCCAAGATTTTTTCATCAGAAATAGTTGGAAATAATCGTTGTGGTGATATAAAGAAACTTTTTGTTAAAGGTGCATGTGTCAATAGATTTTGTTTGATCAAACTTTTTTTTTTTAGAGAAAAAAAAATTCCTTACGCATCACAATCCAAGTCATAAAAAAACTTTTTGATTTCTTTGTATTCATATGATGATTTCATTTGTTTTAAGCAATAATTTGAAAAAGATGAAAAAACCAATACATTCTTGATGCTATATTCTTTAACAATGTTTTTAAATATTATTTTATGGGTTTCATTGAATTCATCTATGAAAATTAAAAAATTCAAATCTTTTGTTGATTTCAACACTTCAAATTTGATGTTTTTTTCATTTAAATCAATAATAGTGATACCACCTGACGACAAAAATTTTTCAAAAAGTTCGTTATATTTTATTGACAAAATAAACAACTCTTCTGAAAATATAACTGAATTTTGAAATTCTTCAGATAGCTCTTCAAAAAAGTTTTCAGCTGCTTCTTTGTTATACATAAACCTCCACAACAAATCAACCAATAAAAATGAAATTCTTTATTCTCGGTTGTAAATGAAGCACGGAAAAAGTGAAAAGTATAAAATTAGTAATTCATTCAACCTGATCACAATTTCAAATAACAAATGTTGGACGACGAAAAATACCCAGAACAACTTTATTCACCTTTAAGAGAAGTATTTATCAAAGATGAGTTGAAAGAAAATGATTTTTATGTAAAAGCAAAAAGAAATTTAGAATCTTCAAAAAGATGGGCATATGTTATCGGTTTTATCAGTTTCTGTATGATGTTCTTTGGTATATTCATGAATTTGTTGAGATATGCATTTCTGTATTACGGCGTCGAAGAAGGTCATTTAATGAAATGGATACTTGGTTTTATCGAAGGTTTTTTGATTGTATTCGTTTCATTTTTTGGAATTTTTTCTTGTTTGACTCAGAAATTACCAAAATTACGACAATGCTTTTCAATTGCTGTAAGTTATTTTTTTTTAAATTTATCAAAAGTTTGGTTGTGGAGTTTGTGGTATTTTAATATTTGGGACTGTAGTTTCTGGATTTGGTGTTTTGTTATGGGGTTTTCCTCACCCAAAACACGGAACTTTTGCAATTATTGAAATTATTGCTTCCATTGCAATTCACATCGTGTTATGGGTAAACTTCAAAGAATTACTAAAACCTACCGGCAGGGTATGATATTAATTTTGTCAATCTTCCAAACAAGAATTATTTGTGTAGAAAGTAAGTGAAAAAAAAGTCAAGAATTAAATTTTATAAATAGGAAAATATTATATTTAAAAACTTATTTTTTGTTCTTTTTCTTTTTTTTCTTTTTATTTTGATTAGAATTTGTGTTTGGATTTGATTCTGAATTATTTTCTACTGTTTCATTTTCTTGTTCTTCTTGTTCTTCTTCATTAGTTTCTGTGTTATTTTCTTCAGTTGCTTTGGTTTCTGTTTCTGTTTTGTTTTCTTCTTCAGTGGTTGGAGGAACTTCTTCAACATTTTCTTCTTTGGTGATTTCAGATTTTGTTTCTTTTTTTGAAACTTCTTCTTCTTCTTGTTGAGCTTCTTCTTGAGGTTTTTCTTCAAATTTTTCTTCTGTTTGTTGTTGAGCTTCTTCTTGTTTTGGTTCTTCAGTTAATTTTTGTTCTTCTTCTTTTTCAACAACTTGTCTATTTGAAACTGATTCAATGGACTCTTCTTTTTTAATTTCTTCAATTTTTTCCTCCTCTTCATTTTTTAAATTTTCAAATTTTGATAATTTTTCCGACAACTCCGAAATTATGTGATCTTTTTCTTGACATTCTTCAACTTTTTCATCATATTTTAATTTTAATTCTTCAAATTTTGAATCAATTTCTTCTACAAATTTTGCATCAATTCCGACTTGTGAATTTTCTGTTGTTTTACCACCAAAATAATTTGACTTGAAAAAATTAATCACACAAAAAAAAAAAAATTACTAAAAATACTGAAGGATTTTCTGGTTTGTTTTTGTAACATTCTGCTAAAGCCTTTTCAAGAATTGTTTGAAAATTGTGTTTTAAAAAATATTCTTGAATATCTTTAGTTCCACTTGATGAGGTTCCATTTAAGCTACTTGATGAAGAAGTAAAAGATGAAGAAGTTCTTTTCACTGTGTTGTTACTCATTGAGTGTTTTAGCTCAAGTAAAAAAATGGTCCAATGAAAAGTTTTGTCCAATGAAATCAATATTTGTTGTTGCCATCACTTTGAGGTTGCTTATAATTTTATATTCAATTTGGCATGATAATACATGTATGAATTTATTATATTTATTTTTTAGTCGAAGTAAAATACACTGATATTGACTATACAGTTTTTACGGACGCATCTCGATTTGTAGTCGAAGGAAAATCACCATATGAAAGACATACCTATAGATATAGTCCTGCATTGTATTATAATTCATTTTTTAAACTTTTTTTCAGGGCTTATTTATTACTTCCAAATATTTTACTATTTGAATCTTTCGGAAAATTTTTATTTTGTTTTATTGACATAGTCATCGGATTTCTGATTTACAAAATGCAAAGAAGTAAATTTTATTCAGGTTTATATCTTTTCAATTTCATCATTATCAACATCTCAACAAGAGGAAACGCAGATCAATTGGTTGTTTTTTTTGTATTATTATGTCTTTATTATTTAGAAACAAATATTGTTCTATCCGCAATATTCTATGGAATAAGTGTTCATTTGAAAATTTATCCCATTATTTATTCAATAACTTTTTTTTTATCAATCAAAACTTGGAAAAAAAAATTAACATTTACCTTTATTAGTGCGTTTACTTGTTTATTTTTAATTTTGATTTTTTATTTACAATATGGATATGAATTCCTGTATGAAACTTATTTATACCACTTGGGCCGTTCAGACAACCGTCATAACTTTTCAGTTTATTTTTATCAAATTTACTTGGAGTATGATAACTTTAACCAATTTTCGAAATTGGTGTTTATACCTCAATTATTTATTCTAGTTTTAATGGCTGTTCGTTTTTATGATGATGTCTTTTTTGCAATTTTTATTCAAACTTTTACTTTTGTAACTTTCAACAAAGTTATGACTGTTCAGGTAAAGAACAAAAGGGTTTTATTAATCATTTTGAAATAGTACTTTGTTTGGTTTTTGTCTCTATTAAGTTTTGTTCTCCCAAAATCAAATTTAAAATTCAAGAAATTAATGTTCATGTTGGCCTTATGGATTTGTTCACAAACTCTATGGTTGAATTTTGCATATAAATTAGAATTTTTAGGTGAAAATACTTTTTTGGAAATTTGGGTATCTGGTTTATTTTTCTTTTGCTCAAATGTTTACATCATTATTGAATTCATCATCAATCAATAATTAAAAAAAATATTTGAAAAAAATTAACTTTTTATTTTTATTTTTTACAACATTTCCCATAATGAATTACAAATTTCAAATTCAGATTTGTTTGAATCAAAATTAAAGACTTTCACATTTTCTTCTTTTAAAACATCTTTTAGAATTTAAATATGAATTAATTTTCTTACAACCACGAACATTTGGATTTGTAAAATCCCATTGAACTTGAAGAAGACCTTCAGCAAGATGATTCATTTTCTTTGCTGTTGGGACGACTTTTTTTTTGAAATTTTCGATATCTTGGTTCATTTCCTTTTCCATTTGTTCAACTTTACATTTCAATGAAGTTAATTTTTTAGTCATATCACTGTTATAAAATGATGTGAAAAAACCGAAAAGAGCTTACTTTGATATTTTTTCTTTTGACGTTAACTCAAATTGAACTTCATTCAATTCACGTTTCAGCATGTGTAATCTTTTTTCATGTTCTTCTAATGGTTCAGTTCTTGTTGTATCTTTCATTTTTTTTTTATTTTGTTGAGTTAAATCTGTGACGATTTTTTTTAATTCTTTTTGTTGAGCAACACAGTGCTCATACATTTCATTTTTGATGTATTCAATTTCTTGTATTCTTTTTATGTCATTATTGCATGCGTATACAGCTAGTACTTCGTCTATAATCTGTTCTGTTTCGTTTGATGTCATCTCTTTTCGAAAAACCGTTATGAAAGAGAAAAGAAAAATGATTGGATAAATACTTTGTTTTTTGGCGGAACCAATCAACTATCTTCTTATCTAAAGTTGAAGAAAACAAACAATGGGCATTAAAGGATTATCACAACTTTTGTCTGATAACTGTCCTGAATCATGTCGAGAAGATGTATTAAAAAACTACTTTTCTAGAAAAATAGCCATAGATGCTTCTATGTCCATTTATCAATTTTTGATTTCAATCAAAGGAGCTTATGGAACTGACCTTCAAGATGAAAATGGTGAAGTCACAAATCATCTTCAAGGATTATTGTACAGAACAACAAAAATGTTAGAATACGGAATCAAACCTGTTTTCGTTTTCGACGGAAAACCACCTGAAATGAAAGGAGGAGAAGTAAAATAATATAAAAGAATTCATTTCTTAAAATAGTTAGAAAAAAGAAGAGAAAAACGTGAAAAAGCAAAAGAAGAATTTGATGAAGCAAAAGAACAAGGAGAAGAAGAAAGAGTAACTCAATTAAGTAAGAGATTAATTCGAGTTGGAACCAAAGAAAATGATGAATGTAAAAAACTTTTAACTTTAATGGGTGTCCCATTTGTTGAAGCACCTTGTGAAGCAGAAGCTCAATGTGCTGAATTATGTCGTGGTGGTAAAGTTTATGCAACAGCAACTGAAGATATGGATGCTCTCACTTTTGGAACACCAAAACTTGGGAGACATATGACCATTTCAGAAGCACGTAAACAACCTATAAAAGAATATGATTTACCTTCAATTCTTCAAGGATTGAATTTAGACATGGATCAATTTATTGATATGTGTATTCTTTGTGGATGTGATTATGCTTCATCTATTCGTGGAATGGGACCAAAGAAAGCTCTTTCGTATATTCAAAAATACAAAACAATTGAAAAAGTATTGGAAGCTGTTAAAGGTGTTAAGCAATTCACAGTTCCAGATGAATTTTATATTCAATTTGATCAAGCAAGACAATTATTTAAAAAACCATTAGTCACTCCTTCAGATGAAATTGAAATGAAATGGAAAGATCCAGATGAAGATGGATTATTTAAATTTTTAGTTTCAGAAAAAGGCTTTGAAGAAAAAAAAGTTAAAAATGTTTTGGAAAGAATAAAAAAATCAAGAAAACAAACAAATCAACAAAGAATTTCAAATTTCTTCACAGTTACTCCTAAAACTACAAATAAAAAAGATACAAAAAAAGTTGATCCAAAAAAAAGAAAAAGAGATGAAGAAACTGCAAAAAATAAAAAAAAAAAATAAAATTTGAAAATAGGTTTTCTTTTTTTATTGATTTTAAAATATAACTGTATCTAACATCATACCAAGTGTTTGGTTTATATTTGAACTCATTAATTTTTCAACATCATGTTGTAAATGTCTTTTTGCGTCTAATTTTCCAACATTTTGAATTTCTAATTTTTTCTTTTCTACTTTTCCTTCTTCTACAATCATTTTATGATAATTCTTTGCTAATTTCATCATACTTTCAATTGTCTTTTCATTTGTTTGTTGATGATCTTCAAAATTGGTTAAAGAAAGACCTTCTGTCCACGTTTTCTTGTGAACATTAAGAAGCATTTTTTGTTCCAATTCATTCTTTCTATAACTGATTGGCATTGAATAATAATGTCTATTCAAACCATGAATCAAAGCCTAAAAAAAAACTGTTAATAGAATTCAAAAAACATACTTGAATTGAAGGTTTGTTTAAGTGTCCAACATTTGAAGTTGTTTGTCTTGGTTCTTGTCCAAACATCAAAAGTTGTGTGTTGATTGTACGAAAAGCATCAATAACAACTTTACCTTTAACGGATTGAATTGGATCAACAACAACAGCAACTGATCTTTTATTCAAAGATTCAAAACTTTGTTGTGTGTTTACATCAACACCTGATAACCAACAACCAAAACCAGGATGAGAGTGATACCATCCAACAACCATTTCTGGTCTTCCTGTTTGTTTTAACATGTCTAACATTTTTGTTTGAAATACAGGATCTACAGCTTCAACAGAAACTCCTGTACCACTTTGTGGCATCGCAAAAACATCAATACAACGAACTGTGTAATCATCAACAAACTCGCCAAGCATAAGACCCATAACTTCCATAGGAACACCTGCACGACCTAAATAAAAAGTTATTTTTTTTTAATTTAGCTCAAACCATGTTTTAGCATTTTTAAAAGAGCAAGAGAAGAGATGTAAACTTGTTCAGAAGTATCAACTTTAGGACCATCAGGTGCAGGTCCTTGACCACCCATTCCACCCATTTGATTGAATAATCTTTGAAGACGGTCCATTTTCGTTATTTGTTTTTTACTTTAAAAAAATCTGTTGATTGGTGGAAAATATCCTAAAAATAAATAACAAATGAAACGTAAACAAAAAAAAAAAAATAAAAACCTTTGAAAAAAACGATAGTTAGTCAAGGATTAGATTTTGTACATATAACTCAAGATTGTTACTATGCATGTTGTAGTCATGCTTTGACAACAGAAAAAGAAGAAATCATGGGTCTTTTAATCGGAAGTGTTGAAACGACTCAACAAGGAAAAAATAAAGGAATAATATGGGATATATGTATGCTTACAAGAGTAGATAAAAGAAAAGATAGGGTTGAGATTTCTTCAGAGCAGTTGGTTTCAGCTACAACAAAAGCAGAAAATATAACGAAAGAAACGGGTATTCAATCAAGAGTAGTTGGTTGGTATCATAGTCATCCTCATATATCACCTTGGCCTTCTCATGTTGATTTGAATTGTCAAGGTGGTTATCAATTAATGGAAAAAGGATTCATTGGTTTAATTTTTTCAGTTTTCAACCAAGACTCTGAATACAAAGGAACTATTGAAGTACATGGTTTTCAAGCGAACAAAAATGAAATGAATAGTTATGAAGAAGTTCCAATTCCTGTAATGATTATACCAAATTTCAATTATCCTTCAATTGGTTATAAGAGAATGATTGAATTGTTGGACATTTTACTACAAGAGGAAAAGACAGCTTTTTTGAGTTCAGTTGAAGATAAAAGTGATTTAGTTCTTCTACATAACTCAAGTATTTATCAAAAAAATATTCTTAAAATTATTGAATATTTTTCAGTTACAATCAAAAAATCAATCGATATTGAGCTGAAAGAAAATTTAAAAAAAATTGAAAACTCGAAAAAATAAAGTGACTTGTTTTTCATGAAGTCTTTACACGCCAACTTTTTTTCTCATAAATACAGTATACATGATAGATCTATATATTATGTACCTATAGAAACACCAAGATCAATAAATTTGATCCAACACAAATAGATTTAATTTATCCAACACCAAATTTACCAAAAGAAATGTTTTGAAATTTTAAAGTTTAAATATTATTTTAAATAAATTACGCCAACAGAATATTTGAAAAAATTGTATCGTTTTATTTAGAATTGTCTATTGGATGAAAATAAAAATCTAGATCATTTGTCCAATAGAATCACAAACTAGTATGAACAGCATGAACAAAGTTGTTATATTCATTGTTTTATTTTGCATCTTTCACACAGCACTTGGGGGTGCTGAAGACAGAGTTCAAGAAGCTGTATTATCAGTTGATGAAGTTGAAATGAAAACTAGATATTGCACTCATACATGTGGAATGAAAAGCACCCATCATACTGTTGATTTCTCAATGCTCCCAAATATTAAAAAATTTGACAAATATGTATGTGGAATTCATAGAGAAACCAATTGTGATTGTTCTTATCTCAAGTAATTGATTTAAATTTTTTTATTTAACAATCAATAGAAAGAAATTAAGAGTATTTGCTCACTTTACATATGCAAAATTGTTATCAAAAACAATGAAGAAAAATTGTCAAAGAAAGAAAATAAATAAAGAAAAAGAAAAAAAAAAATTAAAAGCAATTTCTCGTTTGATGACATATGATAAGATTTTAGCTCTTCTTGATCAAGACAAAGAAAATAGTTTCAAAAATTTTGGTAAAATGATGTTTGAAAAAAGACAACTATCAAAAGAGTCAGCTGAAAAATCTGAATGAAAAATAAAGATTGATTTATTTTCCAAATCAAGAATTTTGTCATTGAAAAATGAGGAATCGGTCAATATTCTCACACTTCTGAAGAAAATTGGAGAAACTATGAAAGAAAAATTTAGTGGTCTGATGCAAAATACCCAATCTTCACAAATATTGGAACTGATATTACCATTCAACAATTGTTAAAAAGAAAGAGTTTGAAGGAACTGAATAAAAGAGAGCTCATTTTATTGAATAGAAATTTATTCCATTGGAGCATTTCTTCTTGTACTTTCCAATACATCAAATGTATTCCAATTGAATCTTTTGACAATTTCTTTTCCAAATTCTAGTCCTCTGACAGAATTTGCAGAATCATTCAGGAGTGGTGAATAAATTGAAATACCACAAACTCCAGGAACAACAATATAAAGATTTCCTGAAATTCCACTATTTCCTGGTAACCCTACAGTACAAGCCCATTCTCCTGAGTAATCAAACATTCCACAAGAAAAAGTGATTTGATTTGTTCGAATGGCAGTCGCAGTTGATAACACTTTTTTACCTGTCAATGGGCACACGCCATAGTTGGCAAATGTTGATGCAATGGTTGCCAACTGTCTATTATCCAATTCTAATGAACACAATTGTAAATAGTAATCAAGTACAGTTGAGAAATTTGTATTTGGTGGAAATGAATTTTTAGCAGCCAAATAATAACTTAAAGCTCTATTGACATCAGAAGCATCTTTTTCAGAAAGATATGTTTGATTGTCAAAATTAATTTTTGTGTCACCAGCTAATTCGGAAAATTTTTTCATTGCTGCTTTGATTCTAGTTGAATCTTTATTTTCTGGATGAAATAATGAACAAACAACCATGGCACCTGCGTTTGTACATGGATTATGAGGTTTATTAGCATGATTCAAAACAATTGAATTGTATTTATGTCCACTTGGTTCTTTACCAATATATTCATGAACTGTGTCATAACCATAATCTTCAATAGTCATTGCATAGATTAATGGATTCATACATGATTGAATAGCATATGGTTTATTAGTATCACCATAATCAAATGATTGTCCGTCCACTGTGACAATAGAAACACCAAAACTAAAGGTTGAATATTACATAACAATATTTTCTTTACCTTTCTTTTCTTGATTCTTCTGATAAGACATCAGTATAAGTAGGTAATTCACCACTTGTATTCTTTTCAATTTTATCAAATATTTCAAAAATTGTTCCACAAAATTTCTTCCATTTGTTAATAACTAATTTTTGAGTGAAGACTCTTTGTAAAACAACTTTTCTGCCAAACATCATATTGCGAAATTGTTTCCAAGTGACAAAATCAGCACCTTCTGCCATTTCATTAATCTGTTTTTTTACAACTTCGTTTTTACCATGAAATCCACTTTTTTTGATAAAATCTTCAATAACAGAAATTGGAACTGATTCAGCTTTTTCGTCTTTGGCAATGGAATGGAATAAAACTTGATATTTTTGAGCTCTGGATTGTAATTTTTCAGAAATTTCATCATTGTGAAGCGGAACTTCAATTTTCACACCTTCATCAGCTCCTTGTGCTTTCAACATCTATTTTTTTTAGAAAATGAGAGTGTATTATTACAGATATGATTTTAAACCTTCCATTTTTAATTGCACATTGAATTGGTGTTTGAGACCACCTATCATTTAAGTTTGTATTAATGTCTTTAATTGAAAGTAAATATTCAACAATTTGTTCATGACCTTCTTCAGAAGCCAGATGTAAAGGAGTTCTTCCATCATAATCTGGTACATTTACATCTAAGTTTGGATTTTTTTCTCGTAATTTTTTTAATTCTGATAAATTTCCAATTGCGGCAAGTTGTATTTGTTCGTAGATGAGAGGAGCCAAGTCACAAATATTATTTTGTTCAGAGATTATTTCTTCATATTCTATTAGAGGTGTAAGTATATCTTGCTGGTTGTCCATGGAAAACTGCATTTTCACACAAGAAAAAATCTGAGGAGATGATTGGATAAATCTTCTTTTAAAAATGGAGATTTTCCAAATTAGTCACTTTTCTAGAACTGTGGAATAGTTCCTCAATAAACAGATCGGAGTTGTATCAAACTTCAAAGTGATTCTTTTTTTCAAGGAATTCATCTCTTTTTTGATTGGAAGAGACAATGTTTAGAACACTATTCATGAATGAAAAGTTGAAGGAAATCAATTTTTAATTTCGTTAAAAAAAGAACTATAAAATTTATAAAACAATTATCTTTGTATTTTTGGTCTTTGATAAAATCTGATAACCAAATATCCTAAAACTCTTAAAGCGAAAAATATACCCCACAAAGTCAAAATATTCAACCAAACATTCATATGTTCCATTGATCTGTTGATTAAAACTTGTTGTCCAGTAGTGATTGGGCAATTTCCACTGACCAATTCTGAATCTAAACAGTTGAAAGTTTGATCTGTAAATTCATTGATTACTAAAGCTTGGAAGGAATATCTAAATAATGAAATGTAATAAATCCAAATAACCCATGGATCCATATTATCAGGGTTAAGATAAAAACCACCAAACAACATTAAAATTGTGATTAGAACAGGTGCAACAGCCATGGCAACATCAGGAGACGGTGTTCCTGCTGAAAGTAATAAACCTAAAGCTTGAGCACAAAATGATAAGGAAATAAGAACAACAAGAAACGTGAAAAACGCTTCAGCTGTCGGTTTAAATCCAACCAACCAATAAGAAATCGTTCCAAAAATGAGAGGAAAAATGATAATACTCGGAATTTCAGCTAAAGTTTTGGCAATATAATAAGACCCCACTCTATACGTTTTTGATGCTCTCTCTCTTAGAAACACCACCTTCTCCAAATGAAATACTTGTAAACCTCCAAACACATTTTGCATTGTTTGACTAAAAAAGTGAATTAATAATATTAAACAAACTTTATCATAATAAAGAATATACAACCAATTCTATCATTAATTGTTTTCTGATTATGTGCAAATCCGAAATAAATGAAACCAACTAAAATTGACATGACAAGAGTTTGAAATAATCTAGCAATTGTTAAAACTCTATCTCTCAAAAGACTTAATAAGGCTCTGATGAATAACACAAATACTTCATTCAAGAATGAAGTTGAATATTTTGAAACATTTCTGACACCTCTTACTTCTGGTTCTGGAATATCAATTGTGACTTTTTCTCTGTGATAATCTAAAATTAATTTTGTACGTTCTGCTTCTTGTTGTTTTAATTCTTCAAGTTCTTTTGTATCATTAGCTGTTTTTGTAACTAAATCAATATAAAAATCAGCTGGATTATAATTCTTTGGAATTGGGTATCCTAAATCAGCAAAATAAGGAACAGCTTTTTTTGCATCACCAAAATAAGCAACTTGACCAGATGATAAAAGTAATAATTTATCAAAAATTGCAAAGATGTCACTTCTCGGTTGATGAATTGTGCAAATAATAGTGTGATTTAATCTAGCTAATCTGTTGATTGTTTCAATGATACTCAAAGCAGTTTTTGAATCTAATCCAGAAGTTGGTTCATCCAAGAATAATACACTTGGTGAAGTCAATAATTCTACAGCCATTGAAACTCTTTTTCTTTCACCACCGGAAATACCTTTTGAAAGTCCTGGAATTCCAATTTTTGTTTTGATTGTATGTGTTAAACCTAATTCTTCGATGATGTCTAAAACTTTTTGTTTTTTTTGTGATAAACTATAACTGAAAGGTAATCTTAAAAGAGCTGTGAACATTAAAGCTTCAAAGACAGTTAAATTTCCATTTAAGATATCATCTTGTTGGACATAAGCTGAAACTGATCGGAATTTTTTTGTAACTGGTTCACCATTGATGAAAACACCTCCTGCAGAATTTTTTGTACGACCAGCAAGAATGTTCAACAAAGAAGTTTTTCCTGAACCTGATGGACCCATAACAGCCTTTATAAACATTATTAAAAAATATGTGAAAAATTATTACCAAAACTTGTCCTGGTTGAACAAAACCATCCATTGGATGTAAAATTTGTTTTTTTTTGAAATAATCCCATGGTCTTTTTATTCCACCTCCAACTCTTACTTCAAATTCAAGATTTTTCCAACTAATTTGCATTGGATGTGTGTTGTAAATTTTTTTTTTGAGTTCTGGAAGTGGACTTGGAGCTTTGACTGGAGTAACCACAACATCTTCAAAAATAGTTCCAAGAATTTCATTGACAATATCTTCCAGTTCTTTACATTTTTGTTTAATTTCTTCTTCTGAGTGAGTTGCTTCACCTTCTACTTCGTCATTGACAAATGAATAGCAGTCTTTGATATATCCTTTTATTGAATCTTTTTGTTCTGTTGATAATAACCTTTGCAACTGTTCGTCTTCTTTTATTCTTTTTGCAAATGCCAAAACTTGAGTTTTCAAAGGCACAGTTTGATCATAGTCAAATACTAAGAATTCTCCTTTTTCCTTATTATCTGGTAGACTTATGGAAACTTCCTTCATTTCTGTATCCGTTTGTTGTGATTGCATTTTTTTCTACACCACGGAGTTTAGGAGTTGTGATGATTTGATTGGATGCACTTTTATTTATAATTTGTGCCTCCGGAAAAATAGATTGGAAACTTTTTAAAAATAAAATATTTAACCGAAAATCTACATGAATTCGTTGAAAAAAATTTCTCTTCTTTTTTTTATTGGAATCGACTCGAAAATGCACCTTTAATCAGACCAGGAACATCAACTTGATAAGTCCAGGTCATATCTCCAGACATTCCTTTTCCTTTAAAATTCATTTCAGTTTTTTCACCATCTTCATTCGACATTCTCTCAATAATTATTTCACTTTCATAAAAATCAATTTTTTTTAGATATCCAAAAAATTGTTTGTTCTTTATAGTCAAAATGAAATTATTTGGATCAAAAAAAGTGAAATAAGCTTCCAAGTCTAAGTTTTTTGTATTCTTCTCAGAATCTATTAAATAGTATTTAATATTTGCTGAAAGATAAACATCAAATATTTTGGTAATTGTATCTGGATGTTGAATTTGCTCAGTATGTTTCTCCAAAGACATAATTTTTTTCAACCAATAAAATATTGTCAATTTTACCACCAAAAAAAAAAAATTGAATAAAAAAAAACGTTTATAATATTTTTGAAATTTCTTCTTTTTGGTCCTTCGACAAAGAAGTAGGAAATTGAATATTAAATCTGATGACTAAATCACCTCTTCCACCTTTTGGAGATGGCATTCCTTCATTTTGTACAATTTTTTCATATTTTGGATTTACAATATCAGTGATCGGAATTTTCAATTCTCTTCCATCCAATGTATCAACTTTAACCATCAAATTTGATCTGAGTGCTTGTGCTAAAGTGATATTTTTATACATGACCAAATTTTGTTTCTCAAGTTTAAATCTTTCGTGAGGTAAAATATTAACTTTAAAAACAATATCCGCAGGAATTTGACCTGGATATTGATCACCTTCATTGGTGAATCTAATTTTTGAATCTTGTTTTACACCTGCTCTCATTGGAAATTCTAAGACTTTTTCTTCTTTTCTCGAGGTTCCATTTTGATTTACAATATTTTTGGAGAATTTTACTTTTTTTACTTTTTGTGTGTATAAATCTTCGAGTGATACGTTCACTGTATGAGTAATTTCTTCAGCTTTTCTTTTTTGAGATCCTGAAAACCCTGAAAATCCACTTTCTTGACCCATACCTCCTTGTTGAAACATTCTTGAAAATCCACCTCCTCTTGATCTACCTCCAAAAAATGAACCAAAATCATCGTCATCCATTGGTGAACCTCCACCATTTCCAAAAGATGAAAATGAAAAGTCACCTCCAAACATTTGTCTGAATAAATCATTTGGGTCAACGTTTGATTGTTGAAATCCACCACCTCCTCCACTTTTTAATCCTTCATGACCAAATTGATCATAAATTTTTTTTTGTTTTTCGTCGCTTAATACTTGATAAGCTTCTCCAATTTCTTTAAACTTTTCAGTTGCTTCTTCTTTATTTTCTGAATGACGATCTGGATGCCATTTCATGCATAATTTTCTGTAAGCTGATTTTATTTCATCTGGAGTTGAGGATTTTGATACTCCTAAGACATCATAATAATCACGTGGTTGTGTCATGTTTTTCTTGTTTTTGTTGTTTTGAAAAAAAAAAATTAACCAACAACTTTTATTATTTTTCGGAATTGATCAGGAATGTTTTTGATTGGCTAATTATACGAATTAATTTCCGAAAATGTGAAATAAAAAAATACCAAATTGAGTAAAATACTAGAATGTATTTTATTGGTGTTTGTTTATTCCTTTGAGATAAAAGCTATTCATTGCCCAATCTAAAATGGAGATGTTCAAAAGAACTGATAATGCAATGATCACATAGATTGTCGCTTTCATATTTTTTTGAGCCATTTTCATCTCTCCTATCGTTCTTTTTAAAATATAAATTCTCCAACAAAATCATTAAGAAACAGACACGAAGAAAGAAAGTGATAATTAGAACAACAGAAAATAATAGAAAACATTAGAAAATAATACAAAGAATCTAATAAGAATTAATTCTTAGTAAGCAACAGTAGTAGAGTGGAAAAGTCTGGGCAGGAATTTAACTTTTTTTAATTTTCATCCCCCATGGAAATGAAAAAAGACCATTTTCGCGGATTTTTTATTTTTTTCGACCAAATCCCCCGAGACACCCAGAGCCATTTTCTTGCCAGCTCACACTTCAACTTGGAGGTTTTTTGTCATTTGAAAATTTTATTTACCTTCTTACTTTTTGTTATCCATAATTTTATTGCATGGTTGTTCTCTTTTATTGGTTCATGATATTGCCATTTGGTGGATCAATTTTATGGCTAATAAAAACTACGAATTTTGAACCTTCACTTATAAGATTGAAACTTCAATTGGAAGACTTGGAACGATTTTATTGGTTTCTCGGATTTTTCGAGTGGAGCTTCATTTTCTTGGGGATTTTGATTGGATTGTCGAAATTCAAAATTTTTATAAATTTATTCGTTCCTTTTTGAGCACTTCAAAATTCTCATTGGTTCATACTTCAACAAACCAAATGGATACAAGACAAGTTTTACTCTCTCAAGCTTTTGATCCACTTTCATGCTTTGAATACATTCAAAATTCAATTGAAAATATCAACAAATTCACAAAGGAAGTAAGTGAAATAGTTTCTGAACTATGCGAAGAAATTGAAAAAGAAAGCTTCAAGCCATACGAGAAGTTAGACAAACTTGCCAAAGAATTAGAAGAAAATAATGAACTAAAATATTATTTCCAACATTTATATGGTTCCACAAAACAACAAAAGGAAAAACGAGGATTGGAAGGCGAGATTCGTGAATTGGAAGACGAAATCAGAGAACAAAGAGAAAACCAAAAAAAGAGATTTTATGATAGGGATTATCACAATACTTGTATTAATAAATTAATGGAAAAACAAAAAAATTTAAATAAGATTGTGATTCTTCCACCAAAAATAGATATAAAAGATGTTGACAAATTTTTAATAAAATGGACAAGAGAATCTGAAAAAGTGAACAAAAGTCAAATGACCAGGATTGAAAATCCTTATTATTATTTAGAAAGCCCAAAATCTTATCGTTTTTCAGATTGGAGATCTGGTTCAAAATTAAAAAAAGATTGAAATACTTTAAAAAAAAATATTTCGCTCTTACCTTCAAAAGAAAATGGGCACCAAAAATGGAATCCTAATAAAACTCAAGAACTTCAAATAAAAAAGACACTTTTGAATATTAAACTTTATGTTCTTGAAATTATCAAAACTGAATTGACAATAAAAAAAGGAATCAAAATGGCAGAAGAAAATCAAAGAATTAAAGAAGAAAATAAAGAACTGAAAAGATTGGTTACCATTTGTGAAATCAGAAAAGATTAGAAGAAATTGCTAAAAATGATATAAAGGATGGTTTGTCCATTAATAATAACCCACCAGTAACTAACATTTTGAATGCTTTATCACATCCCACTTCAAACGTAAATGTTTCCGACACTTTGTGGAATACAATTGCCCAACAGCAATTTTCTGGTTCTGAAAAAAACAAAATAAGAAAAGAAATTGGAGATTTGTACGGACAGCTTTCAGATGAAATCCATAACAATTCAACATTTAAGATCAACCCCAGAGACACCTAAAAGTTTCTGTTGAGCATATGGAAACAGTACCATCAAATTAAAAGCTTTAAAATTACTTTTTGAGTATTTTGGTGCTGACAAGTCTGGTTATGAAGACGAAAATGGAAATGAAATTGAAGCCAAAGATATAGAGTTTCAATTAAATTTATTTTGGTTTCACTAGAACAAATTTTTTTGATGTTTTGAAAACAGAAAAACACAATAAATGGAAATAATGAATGCTCTTGTAAACTCATTTTGGGCAAGGAGAAATAGTTAAACATCACCAAGTCCAAACCTTAAAAGAAGATGAAGCAGAAAAATTAAATTCTAACAATAAAATTGAAGAAATCATAGAATCAGAAATGAGTACAAAAAAAGAAGAAAGTAACGAAAAGAAAAAAAATATAACGAAAACAGTTCAGAATTTGATTGTCTCAAAAGGTATTTTGAATCAAATCGTTCTTGTGGATGACTATTTAAATAGCAATTTAAAAAAAGATTTTTGTTGGAAAGATATACCAATGTTTAGCGTTATTTCTGGAGAAAATGGTGTTGGTAAATCAAAACTATTAAATGCAATCCTTTATGGATATCATGAAAAAAAAATAAAAATCAGCAATGTTTCATTGGATTTTAATGAAATTAAGCAAGATATTGAAATTTTAGCATTAAAATTTGATGGAGAAAATTTTATACCTTTATTTCAACTATCTGAAAATACTTCAGACAATAATTTTCAAACACAATCTGAAAAAGAATTGAAACCTTTAATAGAATATTGCCAGAAAAGATGCAGTGAAGAATCGGTTACAATTAATGATAAATATGAAATGTATTGGAATAATGCAAAAATATTAATCTCAAAGGATTCAACAATAGTTGATGCTGTTAAAACTGTGTTTTTATCCAAAAAAATGTCATTCTTTAAGTCCATAAATAATCTATTTTTCTCATATTTTGATGAGGTGATAAAGGTAAAAGTTTATTGATAAACTCAATGATTTTTAGAAAAATGAAACTGTTGAAAATTCATAGAACCAAAAAATTTTTGAAAACAAAAATTTATTTTAGAAAATAAGACAATTGTTTCTACTAAAACCAAACGGAAAGAACAAGCGGTTTTTTTTCATAAAAAATTACTTGGTTTTTAATTTCTAAAAATCTTTCATTACTACAAACAATTTCTCCTTCAAAAGTGACAATAATTCTTTTTGGACAGATATTGTACCAGTTTAAGTATTCAATTGATTTTGAAAGAATTTTTCCGAAGTCTAATTCAAACCAATTAAAATACACCAGTTGTGTAAGTCAAATTTTCTTGGAATGGAACTTTTTCTAAACCCATCAAAGGAATGAATGTAGTTTTTGAATAACCCATTAATTCATGTCCTAAAAATTTCAAGGTTTTTTTAGAGTAAATAAATTCATCAACATGATTTTCTTCTTCAACTTTTTCATCTAATACCTTTTTGAACAATAGGTGGGAATTCTTTTTGGTACCATTTTATTAACCCTTCAACGCCTGATGTCATATGTGTCCATCCAGCAGAAGCACCAAACCCTGAAAATTCATAAATCAAAGAAGCAATGGAAAAATAAGAGATTGTGTCTGTGTGGTTTTTGAATTTTTCTGACTTCATTAATTCTTTGAGAACAAGGATTCCTTCTTCACCAAGTGTCATTTTTAACTTTTGAGCTGTTGATTCATTTAAAAAAGGAGCAACATCCATGTATAATCTTCCACCTCCCCATGCTGTATTTTTCAAAAAATCATTCGGAACAATTCCAGCAAATACGCTATATCCAAACGGTCTGAAAGGATCATCAAACATCTAAAAAATTAAATCATTTGAAAATTCTCACTTGTGCAGAGTTTATTGAATAATAAATACGGCCAATGAATTGATGGTTATTGTGATAAAAGTGGCCAATTAGATTTAATTTTGCCAGTTATTTTTACTTGAAGTTGTTCAAGTTGAACAAAAAAGACCTTTTGCAACTAGAAAATACTGAAAAAGATCTCAAGTATTTAAAATGTCCAAACAGCTCAAATTGGATTCATTTTGGAAAGAAAAAAATGTTACTTCAACATCA
>JABLTG010000240.1:0-22398 GCA_016618085.1 Neovahlkampfia damariscottae | reverse complement strand
TACAAAATTTTATTGGAAATCCAAAAACTGCCAGCACTGCTGGCGACGGTCCTATCCCGAAAGAAACCTTGATGTTAATATCTGGTCTGATTAATCAGAATGAACAGAAAAGTCAGTTTTAAGATAGTGGAGTGAAAAATTGAGATAGCAAACATTGTTGATGGTGAATTCAAAATCAAATTCTTGTTTGATAGCTTCAGATATTAAATTCAGTGCAAATCCTACTGTGACAAACAATGGAGCATAGTTTCTTGAGGCCAATGGTTGATAATTTCGAAAGTACAAATAAACCAATGATATAAAAATGAAAAACATCAACTCAATGTAAAAAGCTACAAGATGATAAGCGAATATTCTTCCTGGAACACCTATAAAGCTTGAACACTCTCCAGATTCTTCAAAGAGTAAAAAAAAAAGAAAATAAAAATTACCAAAACTGAAATCTTTTGAGGCAGCCAAAACATCATACTTTATCACTTTGGCAAAATGATTATTGTAACTTTCTTGGCCAGAAGCAAAAATAACATAATTCATGTTTTTTAGGTTAGTTACATTAATGTATGTTTTGAAACCTTTTTTGTCAGCAAGAATGTACTGAATATCTGATAAAAAACTTGGTGATATCAATTGACTTTGATTCTTCTGTGCAGCAGTGTGGTTGTTGAGTTGAAAAATTGTGTTTGGTGATTTTGCAAAAATTAAAATTGAATTTGCTGAAACTGTAATATTTTCGGAAAATCCAATACCAAACCAACCTGTTAAACTTTTAGAAAATGCTTCAATTTCAATCAATTCATTTGTAGGACTATCAGTCACATTGTTTATTTTAATGTAGTTATTTTTCCATGCAATGCATCCTGTTTTCTGTTGGTGAGAAAGAACAATTGACAATAACAGAATCAGAAGCATTAACTTCATCTTATCTTGAAGGGTCTTTTGGTGTTGTTTACAATTGACCAATTGAAATTTTATTTTTGAATGAGGAAAAATAAAACTCCGATTCCAGTGAAAAATCCGAATCAAAATTTCCTTTTTTGGAGGTGAGGTCAATGAAAAAAATGTTAAACAACATGATGTCAAGCTTTGAGATTTATTTACTGGTACATTTTTCATTCATATTTGGTTCATGGAACTTTAAATCAGTCGATATCGCAATATATCCATCACCCAGTTGAAATATTGGTTCAATCAAATCCAATGAAGGAACTGTTGGTAATTGAACACCAACATCCAAATAAGAATTGACAAATGGAATGATTCCTTTATCAAAAAAGAAATTCATCAATGTGTTCAATGCCCAAACATTTACATTACCAACATCTGAATATTTCAACTTGAACTCTTGTTTCAAAAAAAACAGTTTTCCGACGAATTTGTTGTCTTTTAATCTTGCAAATCCAGCAGTTGATAAAACACCTGTCAAAGTGAAAGCTAATTTCCTAGGAATTCCAGGTTTTACAACATGCCATTCCATATCACAAAAAAAATCTAACGAAGCATTTGATGGTGAAATAATAATTTTTGGTCTTTCAATGGATTTCAAATTAAACAAAATTTTGTAATTTGGATATTTATCATACAACCCAGGGATGATTACTAAAACAAATTTAAAATAGATTAAAGATAATACAACGAAAGCTTGATGTATTTAATCGAACTGGTGAATCAGGAGGAACATCATTATCTGTAATCCATAAATTCAAAAGCCCATTCTGATGATAAATGTCACCTGCTGTTTTGAAGAAATAATCAGAAAGTATGAAATTAATTTTCTTTTGATGTATCACATAATCAGGAATAACTCTTGGTTTATAATCTGGTTGAACTCTATTTGATGAGTAATAAAATTCACCAATAAATGGAACTGTCAAATGATTTTCTTCATAATTGGATTTGGAAATCATTCGATAATCAATTGAAACATTTGAATGACGAAAATGCCAAATATAAGGAATTTCATTCAATTGTTCATTGCCTAAATCGTTAATGACTGTATAAACCGTTTTTGTTATTTGTTCTTCAACCATTGCTCTAATTCTTTCTCTGAAGATGAATAAGAAAATATTGTAAATCCAAGATGCTCCTCCACTTAGTTGAATTCCGATATTTCCAATTGAATGTCTTAAGTTTGAAATAAAGAAATTGATTTTTCCTTCTTCTGTTCTTTTTACTTGGATATTGGTTAAAATCTAAAAATGAGTGTTTGATTTGGTTTTACGTCACAATTCCATAAATGAAAATGTCCATGTCCTCCGTCTTGGATATTTGGCCAGTTTTTTTGACGAAACCACCAATTAAAAGTTATAACGTATTGCACTTGATTTCTGAGATTTTTAGTTTTTTTTCATTTACGAAGTGAATAAGATTGAACTGTCTTTTACAATTTTTACTTTTGGATTTCCTTCTTCATAAGCCGCTATTTTTAGATTGGTAAATTTGTAGTCATAATAATCAATTAAGAATTTAAAAACACCTTCAAAAGGAGGGAATTTAACTTCAGACAGCTTGGATTTGACAACAGCAACACCTTTTTTTTTTTTTAATTTAATTTTTTTTACTGACGTTTTTTATAAAGTCAATACCGTTGTTATTTAAAGTTATTTTTACAGCTGGTTCTTTACAAATAATTACAGAAAAAAAAACCAAGAAGAGAAGTGTTTGCAACTTCATCCGAAAAGAAGGTGTAGAATGATTGGTCAATCAATTTCGTTGACAAATCAAAGTTCCAAAGAAAAGAACAAGAAAATTCATTCTACTGATAGAATCTCTAATGAAATAAAATCATCTCAGAATTTGCAGCCAATGAAATACAATCAATATTCGATAATTCAAAAAAAGTCATTCAGAACAAATTGTTTAATGATCATATCCAATTGAGTCTAAATCATAAAGGGATGAATATCTTCCTAATCCACCATAATATGATCCAAATCCTGTTCCATAAGATCCATAGTATGGTGAATATCCTCCGTAATATGATCCATATCTATTATAACTACCGTAATAAGGTGAGTATCCTCCATAATATGAACCATATCTTCTTCCATATGATCCGTATCGACCTAATCCGCCATAATATGATCCTCTTCCATAAGATCCAAAACCTCTTCCGTATCGTCTTCCAGAAGATCTATATCCTCTTCCATATCCCTTTCCACTGTATGATCTTCCGTAACTTCTACCAGCGAGAGTTGAAATAATGCAAATTGTGAACAACAAAAATAAAACTGTGTGAACTTTCATTCTTTTTTTAGCTGAACAGATCAACAAATTTAGTTTATTTATTATTTAAAATATCTCCAATTTTGGTAAAAAGATATGAAATTGATCTGATCAAGATCACATAAAGATCAAACAAATCTGACATTGAGATCTTATTTCAATGAAAACTTTCAATCGATTGAATTTAATGTTTTACGTAACTCAGGTAAATATTGAATATAACCATCGTCCAAGACACTTGATGTTTGGATTTCAAGCAATTTATTGGTGGACAATAAATCAATGATAGTTCTCCATTCCATCATTGTCAATGTAGAACCGTATAATTTCAGTTTTCTCAATGATTTGTTTACTTTTAATATGTTCAAAGACTTCAAATCTTTGTACCTAACTCTATTGTCTTTGAATAAATGAATTGCTCCTTCATAATGCTTTTGATTTGATGATAAATCTAAATGAGTAATCGTTGAATTCAATTTTAACACTTCAGATATATACTCAAAACCTCATTCTTTCATAATATTGTCTCAAAACCATTTAAAAAATAGAGTTGAAAACCATGAAAATTCAAGTATACTAATTAATAATTATATATGTATATTTTTAAAATATCTGAAAATACCTTATACCCTGAGCTGAAAATGAATTCTTGCTCAAATCCAAATAAGGCAAATTCGTTTTTGAAATAATCTCTGCAGTCAGGGTTTTGGAAGAATGAGTGAATCCAAAACCTCTCATGATTTGAAATGATTGGACAATTGACTGGAATTATTTCTTTATCAATTTTTTGTTCTAAATATTAAAATTACTATTTCAATATTTTTTCATCACATGCGATATTTTTGATTGGACAAATAAGAATGTTTCTCAGTTTAACAAGTGAAAGCACAGAGGATGCTTTGATGAAATTCCAAAAAAAAACCAAACCATTACCTTCTAATGACAACTTTATATTTGACACTGAGCCAAACATCGAAACTCCAACTCCATCACCTCAAAAACAAACGAAATTCCAAAATTTAAAAGAAAGACTTTTAAATTTAGACGAAATAAGAATATTCAAAAAAAAACCAAAGACTCCTGTTTCAGGTAATCACACTCCTGTATTAGACATAAAATACGACGATGCATTTATTCTTACCAACTTCAACTCAGAGAAGGAGGATAAAAATAAAAATACCTCTCATGACAAGTTTGAATCAATGGATTCATTTGGAATCAGTGGTATAAAAGACGTTGGTACAACTATTCCAAGTAATTCAGATAGTGATATTTTATCTTCCGCTCAGCATGTAGAAACTTTAAATACGAACACTATAGAATCAAAATCAAGTGATTATGATATATTTTCAATGAATCAAAATTCAAAATTTGAAAGCAAAATCGATTTAAATGACAGCGACTCTTTTTATTCATTCACAATTGAACAAGAAGAAGATCATCCAGATATTCATCTATTTCTTAAATAAAAACTTTGTATATAATTTAAAAGATTTTATCAAACAAATTTCCAACAATCACTTTATTGTTGTTTGTAGATTTTGTCCAATGAAAAACTGCAACGTTAGGTTATGACAGAAACAGAAGAAATAAGTAGGCTGACAAAATACACAGAAATATTCCACTTAGTTATGCTTTGCACATATTTAGCACCAGCCATTTCAATGATGGGTTGTGGACTTCTTGTAACAATCGAATATTACTACTCCGGATTTCCAACTTCAAATTTAACACAAACAAAAGAAATCTTTGTCATTGTCGGTAAAATAAAAAAAACCAAAAAATTAACAAAACAGGTTCCATCATTCTTTTTTTTCATTTGATACATTTTTGTGTTAAAATTTTTTATGCTTCATTTCACATTTATAAAGCATTCACAGTTGATGATTATCATTATGTTTCTATTTATTTAAAATTAGATGGTCATTTGCAACTTTATTCATTTTTGATTTCTCCAATATTAATTTTTGGAAGTTCTGTTTTTCCAATGACTCAAATTATAGTTGGAATATTATTTTATACAACAACTGTAAAATCAATGTATGTTGTTTGGGGTATTGTGTCATTTGTTTTTGGATTGACAAACTTTATTTTTATTATTGGTATTTTTATCATAAAATTAGGTTTATATAAAATTGGTGTATATCAAAATAAATTTTAATTGTATTTTAAATACACTTTTTTGTTCCAACCAATCATTTTTTTTATTCCAAAAATGAGTGAAGAAGGAAAACAAAAACTTTTTGCACATTTAGAAAAATTAGAAATTAAAACAGAAACAAAAGAACATCCAAAAGCAGATACAATGGATGAATTGTTGAAATATGCAATAGACCTATTTCCAAATGCTGTAGCTTGCAAAAATTTATTTGTAAAAGAAAAAGGAAAAAATATTTTATATTTGATCCATGCAAAAGATGATACAGTTATCAACTTATCAAAATTTTCAAAGTTTGTTGGTTTGAAAAATCTCAGATTTGCGACAGAAGATTTATTAAAAAAATATTTGAATGTTCCATTAGGAACAGTAACTCCATTCGCTTTATACCATGCAGGTATTGATAATAAATTTGAAATTAATGTTGTTTTGGATTCAAATATTAAAGATAAAGATTCTTTATTATTTCATCCATTGGAAAATGACAAATCAACATCAATCTCTTCAATTGATTTAGAAAAATTCATCAAAAGTTGTAATTTTGATTTCAAATACGTTGATTTTTCACAAGTTCAGTAAAACTTTGTTGTTTCAAAATTGATTTTTCTTTGAAGAAACAAACAAGTTTTCTGGATCAACCAAAGGTTGCTCATCAAACTATGTGTTGATCCATCTTGTTTTTTTTGAAAATACATAAATGATTGGCTTTGAAAAAAAGTTTATTCAAATTGAATTCATTGGTGGAAAATTAAAACGCCATGCAAAATTCTCCAGTTATCCAAATTGCTATCAGCCACGAAGTTCACATTCTGATTCTACGCTTCAAATACTACAGATTGATATTATTTTTTCCAAATCTGCAGGGTTTGCAATTTAAATTTGACTTTTTCGGACATTTGTTGACCACCAAAACGACCCCGGAAAATTCGTTCACCAATCACAATTCTACTAAAAAAATAGAAAATTATTTTTTTTTTGAAAATATTTATTGACATGAGGTATAAGAAGGTATTCATTCAGTTGGTTATGAATCGGAATTGAGAGAAATTTTTTGGAAGCGTGATGTTTTTGATAATTTTGATTGGTTTGAACTCTGAGTTGCCAAGAAAAAATTTCTTCTGTTTTTCCATTAAAAAAAATTGAATAAAAATTTATTATCAATTAAAAGTTAATTGATAAAATGATTGGTTCAGCCGAGATATTTTTACACTCCACAAAAACACACAACAAACATGACTTCATACATTGCTAATCTCATCTGTCACGTAGTCGAAGGAAAAGACATGCCAAAGATGGGTAAAAAAAAAAAAAATTCTAATACAACTCTTCAAAGACATGGGTCCTTTTTCCAAATCAGATCTTTTTGTTGAAGTACAAGTGGAAGAAAGAAAAAGACAAACAAAAGTGATCAAAAAATCATTAACACCAATCTGGAATGAAAAAATCACTCTCCCATTTGAAAGAAAAGATTCAGAAGCTGTTTTTAGAGTCTATGACCAAGATGGACTTTCAAGCAACGATTTAGTTGGAGAAGTAAAAGTAGGAATCATGAATTTAAAACCAGGCGCTAATGATTTATGGTTTACTTTACCTGAAGTAAAAGGAGCACAAGGAAAACTTCATCTTGTTTTAGCTTTGGAACCAACAATTCATGTTCAAGTTGTTGGAGCAACAGTAAGTTATAGAAGAAAATTAAAACTTTTTAAAAAAGGACCTTCCAAAATCAGGTGATCTTTCTGGTAAAATTGATCCTTATGTTGTAATGACAATGGGTGGTAAAAAATATCAAACAAAACATTTGAAAAAGACATTGAATCCAAATTGGAGAGAATTCTTTTCAATTCCAACACCAGATTTAGGAACACCTTTAGGAATTAAGATTTATGATAAAGATACTTTCAAAGATGATTTGGTTGAAGAAGCAATTTGTACTTTATCATCATTAAAATCAGGTGTTGAAAACAAAGTTGATTTATCACTCTCAAAAGGAGGTACTTTACATTTAGAAATTCTACCAATTGGATTTTAAATAAATTATTTTTTATTTTTTCGAAAGAATACTCCTAAAAATTAAGATTTATTTTTCAGTCATATTCAATTTTGTGATGAACTGGTTTTTTCTTTTGAGATGATCTCCTAAAAAAGCAAGAAATAACGACGATAAATAGTAAGAGTTCGAAAACACCAAATGCTATCATATGCCAAAAACTGAGGGATGATGTTTTTTTACAAGGTTCATAAATCACTTTCACTTCTTTTTTAATGATAACTTTTGGGGGTTTGATTTCAGGAATCTTTGGTAAAACAGGTTTTGGTGGTTTTGGTTTCTTAGATTGGATTGGTTTTGGGGTTAATTTTTTCTTTGATGCAATTGGTTTCTTCAAAGCAAGGTGTGGTAGATTTTTATCAACATATTTCTCAAAAAGTGATGTCCATTCATCATGGGCCTCAGATGGAACTTTTAAAACTGTTTGTTTTGTTTCTCTATTTTCAAAATCAATTCTATTGTATTTTGTCATTTCTTCAAACATCATCACATAATGAGACGCAAAAGAATGATAACCAATTGCTGTGACAAAGTTAAACAAATATATAATCTCTTACAAGCAGGTGGAAAAGAATCACAAATTGATTTCAATTGAAGTTTCTTTTCCAAGTGAATCACTGGAATATGAGTAATGAACGCTTGTTTCCAAACCCAAAATTTGAAACCTAAATGATGCAAAACTACAGATTGTTGTAATTTATCTCTTCCACATCCAATAAATCTTTCATTAAATAAAGGAGTATCCCTTGGTGCAATAAAATAAGGTTCTGACAAAAGAAAGAGATTGGTTACTTCCCAAAATTCAGGTCCGTCCTGTTTTTCCCATTTCTCATAGTCATTAATTTCTTGTGACTGATAGACAAATTTGTTGATTTCTTTAAAAGGAGTAAAATATTTGAATAAAAATACCTTTCGTTTTAAGCATTTTCAATGCACTTTTTCGATCAGTTGGAGAGTGTTCTGGTGCCCAAGAATAAAATGTAGGAAATAATATCAATGATTTGTATGAAGGATCTATTTGACGATAATATTCACTTTTAGATTAAATTAGAAAAAAAGTTCCTTACACGATTTTTCCATTTTCAGTGTCTTTTGCCAAGGTGCTAGGTAACACAAAATCAACATCTATGTACAATATAAATTCTGTGGTCGCGTATTTCCTCGCAATATTTCTCAAGTAATTTACCGGATAATGAAATGAAAATCTTTTTGCTCTTGGATTATCTTCTTCAGCATATGGATGCGAGTAAATGAGATGTAAATCACAATATTTTCTCATTTCAGCATTATTTGACCAAATTTGTTGAACGTGCATTGCATCTTGAGGTTCTTTTAAATAAACAGCAACTGAATAAGAACCTTTATGTCTTTTCAAATTTTCTTCCAAGAATAACATTCTTTCACTTGATAATTGAGTAACAATCGTCAAATCATGTTTAGCCTAACAAAATATTTAATTCCTTTAATGGAATCTCTTACAGGAGTGTATTGAGCTTTATAAACTGCAATTTCTGTTTTCAACAGTTGTGGAATTCTTTGAAGTATTCTACATTCTCCTTTAGTTTTTTTAATTTCATCAAAACTTGTATTTTCATTATCAACCATGTCCACGTGTAAATTGGTCAATAAAACTTCCGGATTTGAAAAATTCTGTTTCATATCACATCCACCAACACTAAGTTGTATATCATCAATATTATTATAATAAGGAACATAAATGCATGAATCCTTCCAATCTGCATGATTCTTTACATCAGCAAATACCCAAACTGGTAAAATTCTACCATCAACGTATCTAATGTTGACATAAATGAATACAAGAGCTATTTTTTAATGTTTTTTGTTTTTTACCTTTTGGATCTATATTCTGTATGATGTGTGAAAAAGACAGTATTAATGGACCTGTATAATTTTTCAAAGAATTTTTTTCATTCGGAAAAATAGATTGTAATATACCTTGTTCTCTGATATATTTTCCATTTGAGTCAAAACTGAAACCTATTGCTGTTGTGGATTTGGTTGATGTATTTTTAATTAAAAATTCAGGTGGAGATAAATCTTGCAACAGTGAGAAGCCAACCCAACTTTTTGAATTTTCTTTTATCTCAAAATTGTGTTCTTGAACCAGGTTTTTAAATTCAAATCCATGTGAGACGACTGAAAACAAAACAACAAGAAAAAACAGTTTTATCATTGACCAATGAATTTGAAGAAATGTTAGAAATTTATTTTGGAGAATAATCGTAACTAATATTGAAATAAGGTGAAAACTTAAGAAAAACTTTCTTTGCAGTTATTTGATTTGTCAATTTCTTTTTCAATGTCTTCTCAACTGTTCAAATGGATGTACCCAAAACAAAATGATCAAACGATGTACAAAGGTAGATCTGGTCATACAGGATTATTTTACAAAAACAAATTGTATTTCTTCCTCGGAGAAACAGGTTCAAAATTAATTACAAATACAATCATAATTTACGACATAGAAAGTGAGAATTGGTCGATCATGGGAACAAATTTTGGTCCTTCATGTAGAAGAAGTCATACTACATCAAAAAAAGATGAAATGGTAAAAAAATTGTCCAAAAAATTCACATTATTTTTAAGGTTTATTTATTCGGAGGTGATGATGGTAAGAAAACTTTCACTCAAAATTTAAAAAGATGGTTTTATACTTTCTCATTTTTAATTTCTTTTTCAGAGTATTTGAATGACATGTATCAATTATCACTTGAAGAACTTTATTGGAAAAAAATAACACCAAAAAATGAACCACCTTGTGGAAGAAGGTATCACTGTTCTGTTATAATAGATGAATATTTATATATATTCGGTGGTGAAGATACTATTGATACAATGTTGAATGATTTATATAAATTCAATTTGAACAGTTTTGAATGGACAAAATTGAATGATTGTGGAGTAGTACCTGCACCAAGAAGATATTCAACATGCATATCAAAAGGAAAAAGTTTTTATTTATTCGCTGGAAGAGATGAAATTGTAAGATTTAATGACTTATGGGAATTCAACACTATTTCAGAGAATTGGAATTGTATCACGACTTATGGAAATATTCCAACATTAAGATCAGCACACACAGCTGTATTATGTGGAGATTCTATGTTTATATTTGGTGGAATGGTAAAATTTGATAACAAATTTTTTTAATGTATTTCACAAGGATGGAAAAAAAATCAATGATATTCAAGAATATGATTTTTTGACTTCAAAATGGAAATTGATTGAAATTGATGAAAAACCATCTGCTAGATATTGGCATGTTTCGGTGATATCAGATGATGATGTGATGTATACATACGGTGGAGGAGATCATGATATGGTTCATGAAGATTTTTATAAAATAAAATTGAGCAGAAAAAGGATGAATCTCCAAAGTAGATTATGGAATTCTCTTAAAAATCAATACATGAAAGATGTGCTATTAATAACTGCAAAATAAAGTTAAATTGGTCTATCTTAATCTAGTAGTTTACTACTTTACCCTATAGTTTAGTGCTCTTTTTAAGATCTTACGTTCACAATTTTCAAATGATGAGATTTATTGAAGGAAACAATCTTGACTTGTTTCCATTGGTGAATATCAAGAAAACAAAAAAAAAAGGTTTGATGCAAAAGAAAGGAGGTATTTTTAATGTAAACAAAAAAAAGGCACCAAAAGCTGAAGTATATGGATTTATATTATGGTTATCTTCTACTTGTTTGTTTATTATTTATATTTTATGGAGTATTGTTCCTGATAAAATTCTTGAACAATTCCATATTACTTATTATCCAGATAAATATTGGTCCATTGCATTACCAACTTATTTCTTGACTTTATTCATTGTATTTTATTGTTTTATGATATTTTATCATCATTGGAAAGTATTACCTCTTGACTCCATTCACACAATAAAAGATGAATTTTCGTTGCCTCTGGAAGAAGGAGGAAAAGAAAAATTTTTACCAAAATATTGTGATTTGTCCATTGAAGAGGTAAATAAAATTTTATATTTAAATTAAAAAATTTGAATTACCAATTTGAAAAATCAAAATTGGTTCTAGTTTTTTTTGCTTTCTTTGGTTCATTCAATTCAGATTTTCTCTTTTGAGTAATTGTTTCTTTTTTAGTTGATATGTATTTCCCAACACCTAATTTATCAGTTTCAATTTTTGGTGTTGGATCTGAAAACCATAATCCAAACTCTTTCTTTTTTGGTTTGTTCATTTCTTGTTGTAATTCTTCATTTTTTTTAATAGATTTTTCGGAATCTGAATATGGATTCAAAATTACTTCTGTATTTATGATTTTAATTTCATTCAATGGTCTATCTGCTGAATCTGTCGGAATTTGTTCCAATTTTTTCAAAACATCCAATCCACCAACTAATTTACCAAATACAGTGTGTTTTTTATTTAAATGCGGTGTTGGTGCAAATGTTATAAAGAATTGTGATCCATTAGTATCTTTTCCAGAGTTTGCCATTGATAAAATTCCTTCTGAATCATGTTTCAAATTTTGATGAAATTCATCTTCAAATTTTTTACCAAATATTGAAGTTCCTCCTGTTCCTGTACCTGTTGGATCACCTCCTTGTATCATAAATTTAGGAATTAACCGATGAAATATTGTTCCATCATAATATCCTTTTTCACATAATGAAATAAAATTGTCACATGTTTTTGGAACTAAATGTGAAAACAATTCTATATTCAAACCACCCTCTGATGTATTTAGGGTCAAATAAGATTTTTTCTTTTTCTTCTTCAAATCATTATAAATTCCTTCTTTTGGGTTGACAATCTTTTCATCTTTCGTTTCTAAAATGTTGTGTTAAAAAAAAATTGATTAGTTTACTAATTCCCATTGAAGAAGAAGTTAATGAAGATGATTTTAAACCAACTCCTTTTGAGTTTGATTTATATAAATATTCTTTATCCTCTACTCCCAAAGCCTTTTGTTTTTCTTTATTTTTTTGATCAATTTTTTCGATCTCTTTGAATAATTTTTCATTTTCTGATGTTACATTGATACCAAAAGTTGAATTTGTTTGACTTTCAATTTCTCTTTTTTTCTTCTCTTCTTTGATGTGATGAAAAGAAGCTAAATTTTGTTGATGTCTTTTTGTATCTTTTGGGTCTTGTAAAATGATAATATCATCTTTTGTAAATTCTTCTCCTGTCAGAAAATCCTTCATTTGATTCATTTTTAAATTCATTTCTTCTATTGCTTCATAAGTATAAACATTTCCTGAAGTTTTTATCGCTGCAATCTTTGTATATTCAGTAAGTTCATTATGAGTGATAGGACATTCATAATCACCTTTTGAATTTTTTTTTAAATGAAGTTTAATTAAATCTTTAACTTCTAATGATTCACCTGTAACTGGATGTACTTTATATTTTTGAAGATAAGGAATAGCATTTAATATATCAAATATATAACCATCTTTTGTACATACAAAATTGTTCTCTGGTATTTTAGATAGTCCTAAAAAAGAATAAGAATTTCTTTTTTTTAATTACCAATAGCACAATGATCAAAAGGTAGTTTATGGTGTTCCTGTTCTTCTTTTTTTAAAAAACCACCAAATGATTTATATTCCGTTGCTGTTACGAATAATTTATTTCCTTTTTGCTTTCTACTGGACATTGAATAATAAAATCAAATGATTGGTTTAAACCAAATTGTCCTATAAAAATGTTTCAAATTTTGAAGAACAAAAACTGTAAATTTTTGAGAACCTACGCAAGAGATGAAAATTTAAGAAAGTCAATAAATAAAATGGTAAAATTTAACCACGTTGGAAAAGTAACAGAAGCTGTTGAAACCTATGAAGAAATTAAAGTAAAAAAAAAAAAATGAACTTTAAAAAAAAGGAAAATGATCTCACAGTTGATGAATACAATTCTATGATTGCAAGTTTCGCTCCAAAAAAATTAATGTTCAAATGGTTTTCTCCATACAAATGTTATGTGGATATGTACGACCAAGCAGGCAACTTTAAAGCAAAAGAAGTAAAAAAAGAGTTTGTTTTTTTTAATTATTTTTTATAGAGATTAGAAGAAGCAAAACAAATTTTTCAAGATTTAAAAAACAAAAACATGCCTTTGGACATTAACACTTTTAACTCTTTCATCAAAGTACAAATGACATGCGGAAAACAAGAAGTTTTGAATTCATTTTCGACATTTAATGATGCTGTTTCGAAATTAGACGCAAATATTGGTAGTTATGGTTTATTATTGAGGGCTTGTTCATTGGTTCAGAATATTGATGTAGCAGAAGAAATTTATACATACACAAATTTAAAAAAGAAAAGAGATGGTGTTGATTCTGAACATATTGGAATATCATTTTATAATACAATGTTAGATTGTTATGCAGAAGCTGCTTCTCCAGTAGCTTTTTCATTTTTTCATGAAATGTTGAAAAATGGATTACCTGTTGATGGAGGTACTTTTAATGCATATGCAAAAGCATGTATTTTTCAAGATGAAAGAATAAGATTAGTTGAAATGGTTGAATTAATGAGAGTACATGGAGTTTTACAATTAGAATTGTCAAAACCTGTTCGTCAAGAAATTTATGCTGCTCAAAAAAGATATTCAAAATATAATGACGCAAGAAAACCTGTTAACATTGCTAATGAAATGGAGAAAAAAGGAATTGATGTTTTTGAAGATTTTAGAGGCATTGGTACATTTGGTGAAATTCCATGGGGTAGAAGAGTTGATCTTCATTCACCTGAAGTTATGCAATATTTACAACCTTATTTACAAAAATATACTGTTGACATTGAAAAATTTTCAGACATTGATATATCATCCAAATTACCACCACATCCAAATGATGCAAAAATACCAAAATCTGCAGAATTTATGAATGATCCTTATGATCCTTTATTGGATTCATTAAAGGCAAATTAAACTTTTTTTTCCAGATTTTTTTTTTTTTTAGAGACGTTGTTCAATTTCCAATTAGCCAATGAAAAAGAGATGAACTGTTTCGGAGACCTTTCAACTGAAGAAAAACTGATGTTTAAATCAGACTCTATTGTTTCAAAAGAACTTGAGAAATTGGAAAATCAAGACAAAGAAGTTTGTAAAGCACTTCTTCTGGGTATTGTTGTAAATTCTATTTTCTAAACCTATTTTCTCAGGGGCTGGAGGTAGAAAAAATTTATAACTTAACAATAATAAGGATGTGGTATTTAATTAACTATATCTAATCTTTTTTTTTCTCAGGAAAAAGTACAATTTTCCGTCAGATGAAGATTTTACATTTGAAAGGTTTTGGAGAAGAAGAAAAAAAAGAATACAAAAAAACAATTTATGAAAACATTAGAGATGTATTTTATCGCCCTTTGAAATATTGTGAAGAAAATTCTTTAAAAATTTCAGAAGAAAATCAACAAATAGCAAATTTAATACTCGAAGCTGGATTAAACCACGAAATACCAAAATATAACAATGAATTTGCCAAAAATTTAATTCAATTATGGAAGGACGATTCAATGAAAAAAGCTGTGGAAAATAAAAAAGAATTCTTGTACATTGACTCCACAGAATAGTAAAATTAAAAAAAAATTTACATAAAAAAAGTTTTGTTGAAAATTTAGGGAGGATAATTGGAGACCAAGAAAAATATATCCCTAACGATTCTGATATATTAAGATCTCGTAAAAGAACAACTGGAATACATGAACAACGTTTTCAAATTCAACAAGCAAAAATGTTAATGGTTGATGTTGGTGGTCAGAGAAATGAAAGAAGAAAATGGATTCATGCGTAAGATGAAATATATTTTTAATAATTCTTCAAAGTTTTGATTCTGTCAACTTAATTATTTTCATGACTTCCTTAACAGAATATAATGAATATTTAGAAGAAAATCGATCTGTGAATAGATTGGTAGATTCTTTAGATTTATTTTCAGATATTATTAATGATAAAAGTTTTAGAAAGAAGTCCTTGATCATTTTTTATAACAAAGATGATTTATTTCGAAAAATGATAAAAGAAACATCATTAAATGTATGTGAAGATGTATTTCCTGATTACGATGGAGAACATGATTATGATAAAGCAATTGTTGCAATTTCACAAGAATTCCGTCAAAAAATTCGAAAAACTAGGAAAATAGCAGAACATACAACAACAGCTACAGATACAACATTAGTTGCCAAAGTTTTTGAATATTGTTATACTTTAATTTTAGAACAAGTAATGGTTGATTACCTTTAGAAAATAATAAAATAATTTTATTGGTTCAAATATTCTAACCAATAGGAAAGAAATTTATTTTTGTCTTTTATTTTTTTGAAAAAGAGAAGAGATGGTTATAAAATTTTCTGAAGAAAAAGAAGGTGATAAAAAAGAAACAGAAACACAACCTCTTGATATTGATGATATTGATTTAATCAAAGCATACGTAACGACTTAATAAAAAAAAAAATTAAAAAAAAAATTTAAAAGGGTCGTGGTCCATATGAAGATTCAATAAAAAATATAGAAGATGATTTAAAAAAAATTGTAAAATCAATCAATGAAAAAACTGGAATAAAAGATTCAGACACAGGTTTGGCGCCACCAAGTATGTGGGATTTAGCTCAAGATCGTCAACTTTTAAGTTCAGAACCACCTCTTCAAGTTGCTCGTTGTACCAAAATTATACCACCAACTGATGATGATGATGATACAAAATATTTAATCAACGTTCGTCAAATTGCAAAGTTTGTCGTTGGTTTAGGTGAAAATGTAGCACCTACGGATATTGAAGAAGCTATGAGAGTTGGGTAAATCAATAAAAAGAATACTAATTTTCAATACAGAGTTGACCGTCAAAAATATCAAATTAAAATTCCATTACCACCAAAAATTGACCCAACAGTTACAATGATGACAGTTGAAGAAAAACCGGATGTAACTTATGCTGATATTGGAGGTTCAAAAGAACAAATTGAAAAAATTCGTGAAGTTGTTGAGTTACCACTTTTACATCCAGAAAGATATGTTCAACTTGGTATTGACCCACCAAAAGGTGTTTTGTTATACGGACCACCAGGAACAGGTTTGTTTTTTTTTTGTCATTTGACACATTTTGAAAGGAAAAACTTTGTTGGCTAGAGCTGTTGCTAATAGAACAGATGCTACTTTTATTCGTGTTATTGGATCAGAACTTGTTCAAAAATATGTTGGTGAAGGTGCTCGTATGGTTAGAGAATTATTTCAAATGGCAAGACAACGTAAAGCATGTATTATTTTCTTTGATGAAATTGATGCTGTTGGAGGTACACGTTTTGATGATGGAGCTGGTGGTGATAATGAAGTACAAAGAACTATGTTAGAAATTGTTAATCAACTTGATGGTTTTGATGCCAGAGGAAATATTAAAATTCTTATGGCAACTAACAGACCAGATGTAAAAATTTAACACAAAATTAATTTTTTTTTAAAAGGTTTTGGATCCTGCTTTATTACGTCCTGGTAGATTAGATAGAAAAATTGAATTTGGTTTACCAGATTTAAAAGGACGTGAATGGATTTTAAAAATTCATATGAGAACAATGGCTTGTGATAAAGATATTCGTTATGAACTTTTGGCAAGACTTTGCCCAAATGCAACTGGTGCTGATTTAAAAAGTGTTTGTACTGAAGCTGGAATGTTTGCAATTCGTGCTAGAAGAAAAGTAAGTGTTTTTGTTTTTTAAAAGTTTTAGAATGTTTCAGAAAAAGATTTGTTGGATGCAATTAATAAAGTTATCAAAGGATATCAAAAATTCTCAGCTACACCAAAATATATGGTTTACAATTAAATTTTCTCTTTTTTTTGGCAACTTCATTCAATTTTCATTTTTATCTCACTTCATTCATTCAAAAACAAAATAACTTTCCACTATTCAACAAAGAATTTTCTGAATGAAAAAATATATACCCGACGTGGGGGTCGAACCCACGACCTATGGATTAGAAGTCCATCGCTCTGGCCAACTGAGCTAGACGGGCTTCAGTTAAAATTAGAGTACTTTTTTGAAATCCCATCTGGGTCAATTTTTCTTACCCAATGAAAGAAGAAATCAAAACTTTGGTGTTGAAAGAAACTCAGGCACAAGATTTTATTGTGAAAGAAAAGATACAAGACTTATGGAGTGGATACGGTGAAATACTCAGAATAACTCTGACAAATTCAAAACAAAATGAATCTTCTGCAATTTTGAAGTATGTCACACTTCCAAATATAAAAAACCATCCAAAAGGTTGGAATACAAATATTTCTCACCAAAGAAAAATAAAATCTTACCAAGTTGAAATTGCTTTTTATCAAGAGCTAGCTTTGAAATGCACAGAACAATGTTATGTACCAAAATTACTTGGTTCTTATCAAAAGAATGATGAATATTTAATGATACTACAAGACTTGAATTCAAGTGGATTTACCAAAGTAATTGATAAACCAACTGTAAATGAGATGAAAATTTGCATAAAATGGTTGGCTAATTTTCATGCGACGTTTATGAATGAGTTGCCAACGAATTTGTGGAATATTGGAACTTATTGGCATTTAGAAACAAGACCTGATGAATTTCAACTTTTAGATAAAAAAATGAAGAAAATTTCGATTTTGATTGATGAAAAATTAAATTCATCAAAGTTTCAAACTATTATTCATGGAGACGCTAAAATACATAATTTTTGTTTTTCACCTGATTCAATTGAAGTAGCTGCCGTTGATTTTCAATATGTAGGAGGAGGTTGTGGGATGAAAGATTTTGTTTATTTTTTGAGTTCTTGTTTTGACAGCTTTGATTATGAAAAATCAAAAGAAACGTTATTATGTGTTTATTTTGATACTTTGAAAGATGCAATGAGGGAGAAAAATTCAAAAATTAATTTTAATGACTTGGAAAATGTGTATCGAAATTTATTGGATTATTGTTGGATTGATTTTTATCGATTTTTAAAAGGTTGGTCACCTAATTTCTGGAAAATTAAATACATTGAAGAACTTGTTTCAGATTTAATTCAAAAAATCAACATTTGAGAAATTTTAAATTGGTTGGTCAATTCAAACATGATTTATTTTCCAATATTTTTCAAAAAAAATAATAATTTTTGATTATTTAAAAATAAATTTTTTCCCACCAATCAAAACATTTTTATTTTTTTTTCAATGAGCGTCGAAGTTGAAAAGGAGCAAAAAGGCCTAAGAAATTATTATCTCACAAAATTAAATGAAAAACAAATAGCACTTCGAGATAAAGTCGAAAATTTAAAACGTTTACAAGCACAAAGAAATGAACTCAATTCTAGAGGTAAAAGAAAAAAAAAACTTAAAGAAACCCAAGTTCGTCTTTTAAAAGAAGAATTACAGTTATTACAAGAACCTGGTTCTCATGTTGGTGAAGTTGTAAAACTTATGGGCAAAAAAAAAGCGCTCGTAAAAGTAAACCCAGAAGGAAAATATATCGTTGATATTGAAAAAAGTATAGACTCAGCAAAACTTACACCAAGTACAAGAGTCGCTTTAAGAAATGATTCATATGCTTTACATAAAATACTTCCAAACAAAGTTGATCCACTCGTTTCATTAATGAAAGTTGAAAAAGTACCTGATGCTACTTATGAAATGGTTGGTGGTCTTGACAAACAAATTAAAGAAATTAAAGAAGTAAAAAAAAAAAAAAAAAAAATTTAAAATTTTTCAAAGGTTATTGAGTTACCAATTAAACATCCACAACTTTTTGAAAGTTTAGGTATTTCACAACCAAAAGGTGTTCTATTATTTGGACCACCAGGAACAGGTAAAACTTTATTAGCTAGAGCTGTTGCACATCACACAGATTGTACTTTCATTAGAGTATCTGGTTCAGAACTTGTTCAAAAATATATTGGAGAAGGTTCACGTATGGTTCGTGAACTTTTTATTATGGCTAGAGAACATGCTCCTTCTATAATTTTTATGGATGAAATTGATTCCATTGGAAGTTCAAGAATGGATGGTGGTGGTGGTGGTGGTGATTCAGAAGTTCAAAGAACTATGTTGGAACTTTTAAATCAATTAGATGGTTTTGAACATTCACAAAATATTAAAGTCATTATGGCAACTAATAGAATGGATATTTTAGATCCTGCTTTATTACGTCCTGGTAGAATTGATAGAAAAATTGAATTTCCAAATCCAAATGAAAATGCGAGATTAGATATTTTAAAAATTCATTCAAGAAAAATGAATTTAACAAGAGGAATAAATTTAAAAAAGATTGCTGATCAACTTACAGGTGCTTCAGGTGCTGAAATTAAAGCTACTTGTACAGAAGCAGGTATGTTTGCATTACGTGAACGTAGAGTTCATGTCACACAAGAAGATTTAGAAATGTCAGTTATAAAAGTAATGAAGAAAGATTCAGAAAAAAATATGTCTTTGAAAAAATTATGGAAATAAAATTTTATTTTCTTTTTCTGAATTCTTATCCTCATGGTAATTAAGGAGTGAAATTAAACTTTAAAATCAACTGTTGTACTTTTTTGTAAAGTCACTTCAAGTTTAAAAAATCATAATTTTTGTATTCGTTTTCATAATCAATTTCTTCTGCTTCTTCTTGTTGTTCATCCTCAAAATCTTCAAGACTTTCATTTGAAAATTTTGATTTTTTATATTTTTCTTTCATTCTGTTTCGATAATCATCTTCATTATAATCAGCTAATTTTTCAATTTCTCTGGTGATTTCATTTTGTTTTTCAGTTTCAATACCAATACCTTGATTTTTATTTTCCAAAGAATTTAAATTAATTTTTAGTGGTGTTTTCATGCCAGATGAATCTTTTCCTAAACCTTGTCCTTTTTTATAACCCATTTTCATCAATAGTTGATATCCTTTGTTGTCATCTTGAATTTTTTTTGTTTCAAGATCTTTTTTAACAGATTGTATCATTTGGCTTTTGGTTTGTTTTTCTTTTAGTTCTCTTTTTAAACTAGCAACTCTTTTCCAGTCATTTAATTTTTGAGCTTTTTTTATTTTTGAAGAAATTGATTCTTTTTTTTCTGAACACATTGAAGAAAAACGAAAAATTATTGGACAATATGGTTTAATATCACTATTGAACAAAAATGAAAATCAATGTAGAGAATTTGTGGTAAATTTAACTCAAATGTGATTTTGATTTTTAGATTTTGGTGGAGATGCATGGAACAGAAAAATCAATCAAAAACACAAATTGACTCCACAGAACATGAAACAAGATTAAAAAAATGAAAAATAAACAGTTATGTTGAAATTTTTTGATTTTATATTATATTTCTAAAATTAGAAAAAGCTAAAAATTATTGGTCGATCAAGTTGAGAGGCACCCACTTGTAAACTGGCAAAAGTGACAAAAATGATCATTTTAATCAGTCTTGCAATCTACTCGGATTGAGTAGAAATAAGTTGGGTCTCAACGCCTGAATCATATAGACCCAGACTCATATTTAGAGATTTGATCATTATATTTCTTGCCACATTCAAATCTCTATCTGCTTTATAAGAACAATTTGGACAAATAAATCCCTTTTTTCCATAAAGCTTTTGATGTATTTTTCCACATTGACCACATGTCTTTGAAGTGTATTCTTCTGTAACTACTTTGAGAGATACTTCTGGATATTCTTTCAATTTGTTTAGGAGCCTTTGTCTAAAAGAGAAATGTGACCATGTAATCAATTTTCTTGCGCTTCGACTTCTAATCTTCCTTGCTTTTCGACGGATCATTTTTTGACTTTCAAATATTGGTAATAAAATTAATGAATAATTAACACAAAGATATTTGATTAGTTTATCATGCACTTCTTTCACCAAATTCTTAATTTTCTTTCTCATTCTTTTTGCTGCTCTTTTTAATTTATATCTTTTTTTATGATTGACATCCTTTTGACTCCATTTCGCTTGCACCTTATCAATTTGGCATCCAAGTCTATAAATTCTTGATACATCTCCTTTGGCAACTTCTAGACAAATGCCATCACTCCTGTAAATTGTAGAAAAAGTCCTAACTCCCGGATCAATAGATACAATCTTTTGAGATTTTAATTTCATTTCTTGGTGATCGAAACTTCTTTTATCATATCGAATGGGAATGCAAAACCAATATTGGTTCAAAGAATCCTTGTCAATTCTTGAATCGTATTCAAGTGAATTAGGTAACTTTTCTGATGATTTTATTTTTGGAATAAAATCGTAAAATGATTCTTTTTTCTCCTTTTGTTTTGCTTTTGCTTTTGATAATTGTTCTTTCAATTCTTTCTTTCTTGCAGCATTGAAGTGTTTCAAATGAATTACAATACTATCGGTATTATCTTTTTTTCTTTTGTATTTCATTTTGAATTTTTCACCAACAGAGAAACATGTTTTAAACGCTTTGAGAAGATCACACAGTTTTGGATAATTTCCGATGTACTTTTTAAACAATAATTTCTTAATTCTTTTATTAATTTTCCAATATTTTCTTTGTTTACACCATGAAGACATTGATTGTAGGTCCATCTAGCACAACCCATCCATTGATTCAATTTCTTTCTTTCATTTTCATTTGGATAAAGTCGAATCTTCTTGCATTTGTCTGCTGCCACCTTCTTCACTTCTTCTCTCTCCAATTTTACTTTTTTTGTTACCTTCAATGGTTTTTGCTTCTTTTCTTTTCCTTTTCTTTTCTTCTGCTCTGAGTCCATGATGTTTGGCGGTAAATACTGTAACGGTGGATAATAAGTCTTCGGCAAGATCGTTGGTTGGATCAGAGTTGACATCTTTATGTTGAACCACGATTTTGCAATCAAACTTTTGGCATATTTGTTCAAGGAGTGGGTATCCAAATCTAACAAGTCGGTCTCGATGACTGATGACAAGTTCCGAGATATTTCCAGACATGATTTCGTCCACCAAGGTTTTAAATCCTTTCCTTTCGAAATTGATTCCACTTCCAACGTCTTGTA
>JABLTG010000239.1:0-22481 GCA_016618085.1 Neovahlkampfia damariscottae | reverse complement strand
AAAAATGCTTCATTGGTCTCATTTTCAATTTCGTCAAACACTAAAACATCTTGCTCAAAAAGATTCTGTTCAAGTACATGAAGTTTCAGAACATTATACCAGTTGTACATGTGGATCATGTGGAAAAATAGATGGAAACTTGGAAAAAAAGATTATTTTAATTGTAAATATTGTAATTTTTCTCTTCCAAGAGATTATAATGGAGCAAGAAATATATTTCTGATGAATATACAAAATTTTATTGGAAATCCAAAAACTGCCAGTACTGCTGGCGACGGTCCTATCCCGAAAGAAACCTTGATGTTAATATCTGGTCTGATTAATCAGAATGAACAGAAAAATCAGTTTTAAGATAGCGGTATCTAACAAGCAAAGTGGCGCAGAGGTTAGCGTGGTGGGCTCATAACTCACAGGTCGTAGGATCAAAACCTACCTTTGCTATATCTTTTTTTTTCACTCTACCAATTCAGGTTAATTTTTCTTGAGATAGTTGGAAAATAAAAGAGTTGGTTTTTTTGACCAATCAAGTTTTCTCCTCAATACAACAAAAACAAATGACAGATCTTGGCGCTCCTGAAGAAATTTTATCATTTCTTGAATTCATCAACCAACCATCGAAATATATTGAAGAAAACAAAGAATTTCAAAATAAAAAACATTTTCAAACTTTCTACACAAACTGGAAAACTGGAAAATTCAACAAATTCTACACAAAAAATTTAGACTTCATTTGTTTGAAGAATCTTGAAAAGTCAAAAGATGTGACATCAAAAATTAAAAAAAAAAAATTAACAACTGATCGCTCTTCTTATGACAAAATAAAATTCCTCACACTTTTATCACAACAATTCAGTAAAAAATGGTTATCTTCAGAATTAATTAAATACATTTCAAATGAATTACAAGGCAAAGTAGATCCAAAAAATCCGATGGCTGGAGTTGAAATCCTCCAAAAAATATTTGAAAATATCTATGACAAATGGGTGGATTGGGAATTTGATTTCATGGAAGAAATTGATGAAGTGGTTGAATTCAATCATAAAGAATTGAATTCTGATATTTTACATTTGATGAAAAATGGTGGAATTCAATTCAACTGGGATGAAATTTTACCTGAAATTGAAAAGTATATTTAAAATAAAAAAGTTCTTGATAGAATCAAATATTTTATTGACGAACATTATAAACTGTTGCTCTTGCATGTGCGAATCTTGAAAAAGCAACTGAATTGACTCTAAAGTAGTTGCGGAGATAAACATTCATGACAGTATAGCGACCTGGATGTCTTCCTCTACCAACTTGGAATCTTCTTCCTGTAAATCTTACCCAATACCATGGTGTTCCATGGATTCTTGGAGTTCTGTGGTATTGGATTTTTCTTGTTGAGTGCGCATGATATCTACGATTTACACTTCCCAATCCAAACCATGAATGAGTATTTCTCCATCCATTTAAGATAAAGAAGTAACATTTAGCTCCAATTCTAGGATTTTGACAGAATGTTAAATATAAGTCAAATCCTCTGATTCTGAAATACATTGGTCTATTCATGTTGAAGTGATTGAAAATAGCTCTTTCATTTTGTGATCTAACATGGAAACTTCTTCCACGAAGTGATTGAAGACGACGTGATGGAGCTCTTGCAGTTTTTGAACATCTCAAACATTTCAATTCTCTTCTATAGAGACTGACAAAATGATTTGATCTTCTTCTGTAATGATTTGCAGCTCTATAGTTTCTTCTTCTTCTGTGTTGGTTTGCAAGTCTAAGATAAACTCTATAGTAGTGAATGTATCTATTTCTCAATTGAACATGTCTTGAGTGTGAGTGTCTTCTACAAACTCCAGGACAACGTCTTCCAGCAGCTCTTCTAGCAACTCTTCTTGCACATTTGGTACATTTTGAATGCATGTTATATCTTGATCTTAAGTTGTTTGCATGTCTTTGATAGATATTTGCTCTTCTGTAATCTCTTCTTCTTCTATACATGCTTGCATAATTTTGATATCTTCTTGATTGTCTGAGGTAGTGATTTTTCAATTGAACATGTCTTGCGTTATTGAATCTTTTGCAGAATGCTGAACAGTTTGATCTTCTGACAGGTCTTCTTCTGTTGTTTCTTCTGACAGGTCTTCTTCTTTGAGTTCTTCTTCTCACAACTCTTCTGACAGGTCTTCTTCTTCTTACAACTCTTCTTCTGTTGTTTCTTCCAACAGGTCTTCTTCTTTGAGGTCTTCTTCTTCTTCTTACAACTCTTCTTCTGTTGTTTCTTCTGACAGGTCTTCTTCTTTGAGTTCTTCTTCTCACAACTCTTCTGACAGGTCTTCTTCTTCTTACAACTCTTCTTCTGTTGTTTCTTCCAACAGGTCTTCTTCTTTGAGGTCTTCTTCTTCTTCTTACAACTCTTCTTCTGTTGTTTCTTCTGACAGGTCTTCTTCTTTGAGTTCTTCTTCTCACAACTCTTCTGACAGGTCTTCTTCTTCTTACAACTCTTCTTCTGTTGTTTCTTCCAACAGGTCTTCTTCTTTGAGGTCTTCTTCTTCTTCTTACAACTCTTCTTCTGTTGTTTCTTCTGACAGGTCTTCTTTTGTTATTTCTTCTTCTTCTGTTTCTTCTGTTGTTTCTTCTTACAGTTCTTCTTTTGTTATTTCTTCTTCTGTTTCTTCTTGAAGATCTTTTTCCATTTCTTCTTTTTCCACCAGATTTTCTTGAAGATTTACCGCCTTTTCTTCCATTATTTCTTTTACCTTTTCCTTTTGTAGCAGCTTCAACAATTTTTTTCAATTTTCCACAAACTTTTTTTGCTGTACCTGCAGCAACTTTACAAGCAGCTGCACAGACTTGATTTCCATCACAATTTTCTTCACAAATTTCTTGATTTGCTTCAATTTCTGAATCTTTACATCTGTTTCGTAACATTGCACATTTTTTCTTTGCTTTATCATCAGAGTATCTGTTTGGAATTGCTCTGAAGAATGTATAACATTTTTTGTAAATTGAAGTCATTGGACATAAAAGTGTTTGAGTATAGAAGAGTGTATCACATGTTGCAGCATTTTTAACTTTAAGACAAAGTGATTTTGCAACTTCAGCTCTTTTTTCACAACCTGCTTTTCTATCACACATTGTTTTACAATTTTCTTCGGAAGTTCCAGTGATTCTGCATCCATAGAAACATTTTTGAGCTTTTGATTTTGAGCATTTTAATTGAAGAGCATAGTATGCTTTATTGCAGTATTCTGAATTTTTACCAGCAATATTAGCAGTAGCAACACACGCTTTTAATGCTTTTTTACCTTTTGCAAGTTGTTGTCTGCATTTATTTGATTGTTTTCTTCCTTTTCTTCTATTCTTTTTGTTGCCTTTTCTCTTGTTTCTTCTTCTTCTTCTCTTTTTGTTTGAATTTCTTCTTTTCTTGTTTGATCTTCTTTTTCTTCTTCTGTTTGATCTTCTCTTTTTGTTTGATCTTCTTCTTCTTCTTCTGCGTGATCTTTTGTTTTTTCTTGATCTTCTTCTGCCACCTCTTTTTCCTTTCTTTCCTTTTCTTCCTCCTTTTGAAGCAGCAACTTTTGCAGCGATTTTGACCATGTTTTTATCCATCAAAGCAAGATAAGCTTTAACAATTTTCAACCATTTTCTTTGTGTAACTCTCATTACTAAAAGATTCAATAACAAATTATTTGTGAATTTAATTCTTTTGATTGCCACTTTACTTGGTGTAATTCCTTCTTCTGGATCCCAATCATCAACAGCTGATGGTGATTTATCAGCACATTTGAGGTATTTACGGGAAGCAGTTTTGGCAATAGTTTTGCTATATAAATCTTTTTCAAATCTTGTCACCAAGAGATCAAAATAGATTGATAATTTGAATTGAAGTGGTTTTCTAACTGTTTTAAGTTGAGCACATCTATTACATTCAGTTTGTGCAAGAACAGCTGGTAATGAATAACCAGTTGTTAATTCTCCATTAATACCTCCTGATAAAAGAGCAACACCAATACCAGCTGATACAGTTGGTCCTAATGTAAATTCTGGTTCAACTTCTAATGAATAAACTTGTGATTCGTGACATAATGAAAAACTATAATAAAGACTAAAACTTCCAGTAACTCCAAATGAAAATGTAATTGGAACTGGACCAGCCATAATTGTAATTTTAAATGAAAAGAAGTCAAATGATTCATCCATCATATCATATTGTAATTGATAACAATTATCTAATTTTTCCATTGATTTTGGAACTAAAGCTAAATCCCACATATGAAGTTTTCCAACAAGTGTTAATCTAAATCTATCTTTAACAGTTTTTCTAACATGATTTCTTCTATCAATACGAATATAAGCATCAGCTGAAAATACAGGAATAACTTTTCCAAACATTCCAACTTGAAGTCCTGCTCTTTGAAATGCAATAAATTGAAGATTTTCATCTGAGCATTTTACAGGTTGATTTGAACCAGCAAAAGCAACAACACCAAAATATAAATAGAGTAATTTAATTCCAACAACTTTTTCAAATACTGCTGGACTTGATGATTGATACATTTTAAGATCAAATTTTCTTGAAAGTTTTTGAACGTATGACATAGCATGTGAGTTATATGAACATAATTTCTTTCCAACTGATGTTCTAACACAAACTCTTCTTCTATCAGATAATTGAGCTTTTGCAGCAACTTTTTGTTTGATTTGATTGAAGAGTCTTTTTGCTTTGTTGAGGAGTGAATTGAAAGCATTTTTGATTTTGTTTGCAACTTTTTTGATTCCTTTCCATGCTTTACCAGCACCTTTTTTAACAGTCTTAACTACTTTAAATCCGAAATCTTTTGCTTTTCTTGCAACAGCTCTGAGTTGTTTTAATCTTTTTTGTGCTTGTTTTTTCGCCCATGCTCTTGCTCTCGCTAAAGCAGCTCTTGCTCTTCTAGCTTTATCAATTGCAAATCTTCTTGCTCTGTCAGCAGCTCTTAAAGCGGCTTGTCTAGCTCTTCTAGCTTTTTCTGCTGCCCAACGTCTTGCTCTTTTAGCTTTTTCAATTGCATATCTTCTAGCTCTGTCTGCAGCACGTCTGATTCTTCTTGCTCTTTCAGCAGCATATCTTCTTGCTCTTCTAGCTTTTTCAGCAGCCCAACGTCTAGCTCTATCAGCTGCACGTCTAGCTCTTCTAGCTCTTTCTGCTGCCCAACGTCTGGCTCTTCTTGCTCTTTCAGCAGCCCAACGTCTAGCTCTTCTTGCTTTATCTGCAGCTCTTCTTGCAGCATGACTTACACGACGAACAGCTCTTCTGAAGAATCTTCTTACTCCCCATAAAACATTAGCATCAAGTCCCTTTACATCAAGAATAAGATTTTCATCATCAGCTGAAAGATTTTCTTCTTTTGCAACTTTTTCTAAAAGATGTGGAACTGATTCTTGATAATAACCTTGAATAGCATGTAAAACTGAATGTGGTGTATCATCATTCATTACATGTTTTTCAAATTCAACAATTGATCCAAAATTTTCTAAAACTTTTTCACGTTTGGTTTGTGCTTGAATTAAAGCAGTTTTAAGTTCTTCATGAACATTTGAATCAAGAACTTTATGAATTAAATCAGTTGTTTCTTCATGATCATCATTAACACGATGTTGAAGTGCATGAGCAGCATCAATTCTTGAATCTAATGGAATATGTTCTGCTTGAATTAATTTACTTAAAACTTCTAAAGGAACTGCTTCTCCTGCATTTGCTAAAGCACGAACATGATATCCAAATGTATTCTGTGATGTTGATTTACTCATATCCATTACAATTTTACCAACAACATGTGCAGCAAGTTTTTTATTTTCGGTTTTTGCAGCTGTATGAGCAAATAAAAGATATGCTTGTGAAGAAAGAGCTCCTAATTCTTTTGTTTCAGAAAGTGCTTGTAAAGTATGAACAACTTCATCTGATGGTTTTGAAAGTGAAATTATATTTGTCATTGCAGATTGTGTTGTATTTCCATTTGACATTGCATTTAAAAGTAATTTTTCAGCAACTTTTGATTGTGTAGCAGCTAATAAAGTATGAAGTGTTTTTTGATATAAAATATTTTTCATGGTTTCTGGTTTTTTATATTCTGCCACAAGAACATCAAGTGCTTTTTTTGAAAATGTTTTGGTATATTCTAAAGCTCTATTAAAAAGTGATGTATCTCTTGCATTTTGACTTAATTTATTTAAAACATCAGGAAAATTAGTTGTTTTTTCTAATTTTTCACGATGAGCAGCTAAAGCAAAGTTATGTGTTGCTTGACTCATTGAAAGGTCTTCTTTTTCAACTCCAAGTGATTTGGAGAATAAATCAAGATCTTCATCAAGTTTATTTGCATCAAGTACGTCAAGGACATGTTGACCACCTTTTTTTCTTGTTCTTTTAACTCTATAACTTTTTGCGTATTGTAAACGAGTTGAAGCAAGAACATCTTGAAGATGTTTAGAACGAGTTCTACTTTTAGAGCTGATTTTTCTTTTTCTTATTTTTTTTTTTAAGTTTTTGTAAGTTGCATCAGCTTTTGATCTTGCACCAACAATTGAAACAAATCTAAAATTGATTGGTTAATTTTTTTTATGACAAACCTTTGGTTAACTCTCATGAGTTTTCCTCTTTTGACAAGAAATGATGTTGTAAGTCTAAATTTTACATCTCTTCTTTGTTGTCCTTTGTTTGCTCCAAGTAATCTCATGACGTCTGAACTTCTAACTCTTCTTACGACTCTTTTTTGATGTTTTTTTCTTGAGTATGTATAAGTAGCACGAACTAAACCTTCAGGTGATTTTTCAACTCTTGTATGAAGTCTTTTGCCATTTCCATTTAAGTCCGCTTGATAAAATGAAGCAATAGTTTTTCTAATGTTGTAAAGCATTGTTCCAACTCTATCCAAGTGTTCATGTCTTCTACTGTTGACAAAGAATGCCAATCTTCCTGTTTTTGTTAAAGTGAAAACTGAGAATTCTCTAGTTTTTCCAGGTAACACTTTTTGTTGTTTGTGTCCATGAATCTTTTGACTCATTTTTACGAATGGAACAACCACATAAAAAAAGTTAATTCCTTTTCTTCTGACACATTGAACATCTACAACACCTTTGATGTTGACTTCTTCACCTTTTTTACCTCCAAATGAGCTAACTAATAGAAAGTTAAAATTTTTTAGGGAAAACTCTTTGATCCAAAGTTGTATTGGGTGATGTATTTCTTGTTACATCTCATTTCAGCGTTGACTGCAAGGAAAGTGAACAATAAAACCAAGAGAAATGAAACTCTTATCATCAATCTTTGTTTTTTTAAACGTTTTGTAATACGGCACACTGATTGGAGGACAAAAGATTTATTAATGGAACTGAAGAGAATTCTAATTGGCGGAAAAATAAATTGGAGATTTTTCTTTGCCTAAAAAGGCAAATTAATTTTTCCGAAATTAATAATTTCTTGGATTGTGTAAAACAATGATTTAGATGTCCTTGAGAATTTAATATACATCTTTGTAATAATTTCTGTCCATAATGGACTCAATGGTGTCGATAATTTCTGTTGTTTCATTTGTTCCACCAGTAAATTGATTCAATGATTTATTTCTCAACAAAATACGAACCATTTGCTTCAAGTTTTCAATAGAAATTGGACAATTGTCAAACGTTAACCTAAATTTCTTTCAGAATTTCTGTAGTTTTTCTTACTCTTCAAGAATAGTTGTTTTGAATAGATAATTTTCCAGTTGTGTTAAAAAGTTCCCTTTGATCCTCTTGTTACTTGAAAAATCAATTGAAACAATTGATGTGTTTTCCATGAGCTCAAAGAATATCATTTCCACCTCTTCATCTGTTAAATTCATTTCTGTCAGTTCCAGATGATCTATCTTATTTTCTTTTATTTGAACGAATACTGAAGCCAAATTTTCAGGGATTGATTTTTTTTCAAATTCTTGAGCTTTCTTTTTTACTATACTTTCATTTTCATGCTTTTTTGAAGGAACTTCCTTTTCTTCTGATATGTGTTCTTTTGTATTTTGAAATTCTTGTTCAAGTTTTTTTTCATGATTCTTTAAATGAATTTCGAAATCTTTTTTCAAAATTTCAATATCTTGTTGACGTTTTAACTCTAGTTTTGATTCTTGTTTTTTCAAAGTTATTTCATTTTGAATGATCAAATCCTTCATTTCTTTCTCTTTTGTCATAGAGAGATTGTCAATTTCTTGTTGTTTTTGTTGAACTAATTGCTGAATCTTTTGTTCTTTCTCCATCATTTCCAATTCTATTTTTTCATAATTCTTTTTCAATTCATCGAAATCAACTTTTAAATTGAATTTTTCTTCTTCTAATTTTTTCAATTTGAATTGATTCAATTCTTCTGTTGTTTTGACAGTTTTTTCTTCAAATATTTTATTTGTCAATTCAATTCGATTTTTTAATTTTAGTAATTCATTTTCATGATTTTCTTTCAATTTTTGGATTTCCAAATGTATCAATGAATTCATCTCATTTTTCAACATTTCTATTTTACTTTCTAATTCTTTTTTTTGCGTTTCTTGAACAAACTTTACATCTTTAATAGCTAATTTAAACTTAAAATCATCATCAAAAGTATCTTCTAAACTTTCCTTGATTTCATAAGGAGCTACTGGAGTTATTGGTTCTTCTTCATCAATTTCAGCGGAAATTGTTTTTTTAATGGAAGAGAACCGTTTCCTTTGATCAATTTCTCGAACAGAAACTCTTCCTTTTCCAAAATTTTAATCTCTTTAGAGTTCTTACGTTTGATTTTTTTTTCTGTCTTACTAACTGCTCTGTGATTTGGTCTTTTGGTTAAAGCAATAAACAAGTGTAAATCTTCATCATTTTCAATTTTTATAGTTGTCCCTACTTTCACAACGCTTTCTGTTTTCAGAACTTCTTTGAAAGTGTAACTTTTTTCAGCCAGTGGTTTTTCTGGTGATTGAAGTGGGTCAAAGATGGAACTTGATTTTCTTGGAGAAGTTAACTTGTCAAATGGACGGATGAAACTTTTGAATTTGGTTTGTTTGATTGTCAAGTCAGGACTTTTATCCGAGTTGTTTTTTTTTGACATGTTCTTGATGATTGGTTGAAAAAAATTGACAAAATCATTGGTTCAGAGAAAAATAAAAGAGAGATACTTTGAATAAATTGTATAAAACTTGATTTCCGATAACACTATTGTTAAAAGGAAACCTAAAAAGTTTAGAAGTTTGACAAGCCAATCATTTTCTTTGTTTTAAATCAACAATGAGCTGGACAACAGAAAACGTCAAAGAAAAACTTTTAGATGATTTGAAAAAAAAAGGAAAGATTTATAACCACCTGGAAAAAGATGATTCAAAGTGGGTTTTAAAAGATCTTTCAAATAATGGAGGATGTAATTTCATTTTCACCATTTCAGACCAAAATAAAACACTCATCATAAAATGGGTTAAAAAAAAAAAAAAAAATTAAAGTTTAGACTTCACCTTTTGTCAGAACATCTGGAATGGAATTGACTCAAATGAGAGGAAAAACAAAAAAAAAAAGTTAAAAAATTTCTTTCAGGAAAATTTGAAAGAGAATATCTCATTTTGAATGAAGACTTTTATCCAAGAGCATCACCAAATATATACTTTTATGATACTGAAAATTTTTATATTTGTATGGAGTATCTTGACCAATTCACAAATTTAAAGGAAGAATTAATCTTTGGAAGAAAAAACAAGCACCTTTTACATGTATTAGGACAATATATCGCTACAAAAAGTTTCAAAACTTCAAATTTATCAAAGAAAAGTTCAGAAGTTCATGAAATGTTGTCAAAATTCACTGGAAATCATGTTACAAGAGATTTTATTGATTATTTAAATTTTAAAAGAGGTTATTGTCCAAAAGAAACAACAGATTTAAGTCAAGTTGTTCAAGAAAAATTAAAAGAAATTCAAAACTCAAAAACTGTTAAAATGAACGTTGCAAGGTTAAAAACAGAAATGAAAGAAAATATTCAATGTGTATGTCATGGTGATTTTCATACTGGTTCTGTTTTAATGAAAGATGAAAGAGTTTGTATTGTTGATTCTGAATGTGCTACTGTTGGACCAATAGCATACGATATTGGTATTTTTTTTGGTAATTTACTTGTTGCTTATTTATTTCAAAATTTCTTTGACAAAGAAAGATCAGAATATAAAAAATGGATCTTTGAAGTCATTAATGAAATTTGGAATATTTTTGCAGTCAAATTCATTTCACTTTGGAATGAAGTCATTGACGAATCATTTTGGAGTTGTGAAGAAGATTTTAAAGAACATCAAAAAGAGTATATTTCTAAAATATTACAATCAACCATCGGATATATGGGTATTATTATTATGAGAAGTGTGATTAATAAATGGCCTGAATATCAACATGTTAAAGAAGAGCAACATGATAAAGTTGCAGTGAATATTTTATCAACAACTGCTCTCATTTTGAATGGTGGATTTGAAAATATTTCTGATGTTTTGAAATCAATCGAAAAATTGGATGTTTAAATTTTTATTTCTTTCAATTTCGCTTTTCTTTTGCATTCTGCAAAGTTTTGTGATTTCAACAATATCTTCCTTTCTGGTTTTGAAGTTCATTTTTTTTCTATTCGAACTATTTGATATTCAGGTTCTTCTTGATTTATTACTTTCGTTCAACTTTTCTTCTGCATATTTAACAATGACAATTGGAACCACTTCCAAAACCTCATTTTTGATAATGTAGCACTGTTGTATCAAATTGGTATGATTTTTTGAATGGACTTCAATGTTTTTCATCCAATCAAAATTTTTTTTTTAAATTATGGAAAATTATGTTGACCTTTTGGATGATAAATTTCTTTTGAAATTGTATAGAAGAGAGATAAGAGATTATAACAACATCTACTACACACAACCATCACTTAAAAACTTTACAAATCAATTAAAAAATTTTAACAAAGAAAAACTTCCTCAATACTCAAAAATATTGTAAGAAAACTCCTGATCTAAAATGTGAAGTGATTTATATGTCAGAAGATGTATTTCTGTTCATTATTATTCAATCGCACTTCATATTTGTCTTCATGAAAACTTATTGGATTATTATTCAAATTTGGAAACAATTCCGGTAGTTTTACATTATAATTTTGAAGAAAATTACTCTATCGATGAAATACTTTCTTTCTTTTTGGACAATATTTTTTTTTTGGATCAGTACATGAAGAAGAAACCGAACAAAAATTTAATGAAAAGAATGATGGAAGAAATGGAAGAATTAGAATATACTGAGATAAACAAAAAACATAAAATTCATGTGACTCAACCAAAGTCCAAAAAAGTATTCTTGTCTAATGCCAAAAAACAATTCGAAGCAATTTATGACAAAATAGAAGAATATGAAGAAACCATTTGGATTGAAAGAATGAAAAAGAACAAAAACAACTGTTCTTTGAAAGGTGCTCCTGATCACATCAAAATAAATAAAGAAATCGTGAAAATGTCTTTAACAAAAACACCAAAAAATTTAAAGTTCACTAGTGACTCTATTAAAGACAGTGAAGATATAATTGACAGTATATTCAAATCTAAATATAAGAAACATATATTTCCCTTCATGTCTGAAAGATTAAGATCACTTAAAAAATATGCATTGGATGTGAATAGTCCAAGATTGTTCAACAAATTCACCCCAGAACTAAGAAGTGACAAAGAAATTGTTTTGAAATTTCTTGGAGCTAATCCATATTCAACACATAATGTTCATAAAAGTTTATTCCATGACAAAGAAGTATGCCTCAAATTGGTCTCACAGATTTCATTTTCTTTCATAGATTTGCCAATGAAAATGAAATGTGATGATGATATCCTGATGGTTGCTTTAAGGAGTTATGGCATGAGAATTATTGCAATTCCACCAGAACTTCAAGCAGAAAAAAAATATCTTCAAATTGCGTTGTCCAATAACAAAGAGTTTTTATTTGGGTATGTGAGTCCTGAAGTTAGAGATAATTACAAACTGATTTTAGAATTGTTGAAAACATTACCACATCTTTTTCATCAAATAAAAAAAGAATACCAAAATAAGGAATCATTCAAGGTATTCTTGGAAAATGTTAAAACAAATTTCACACTCACAGTCACAGTGCCTGAGGTGCAAATACCTACTGATCTTCAAATGAATCAAGAATTATTGAAGTATGGAATGAGTTTCCGCGAAGAGAATCTTGAATGGTTTTCCACTTCGAACCCATCATTTTTGGAAGGTTTTTTAACCTATCATGATTGTAAAATTAATCAATCACCATTTGGATATCAGTACCAATGGAAAATTGAACACATTGAATATTTTGAGAAGAAAATTTACTTGTTTGATCAAATGTATCTCAGCAAAGAACAACAGGAACTTTTGAATTGTGAAACAGATTTAATGGTGATTGAAGTACATGATGATGCTGAAATACTGATGAAATGCGCCTTGAAGTTCAGAGGAATTTATTTTAGTTTGGTTTTTGATGAGAAAATTGAAAGGTTGAAAGATTTGAAGGTTCAGTTCATTTAAAGTACTTAATCCAACAATTGATCAAAGATGAGGTGATTAAACTTTCTCTATTCAGTCTATCCTGTTTTGTAAATTGTAGTGACAGATAAGGTGTTTTTATATACCAAATGTGGCAACGCTGATTGACAAACCAATCAACATGGACATAAAAAAAAAACACATGAGCATGAGCATGAGTCTCTTCAGAGGAAGAACTTCCAGTTTCAAACAAAGCAGTCCATTGTTCAAAAGTGAATCTACAAATTTCGAAGACATAACAAAACCAGAAAGACCATTTGGAAAAAATCCATTACAATTCCAAAGTGCACCAGAAAACTTTGACTTAATTCAACCAAAAAGAAAGAGTTTATCCACAAGAAATGCGAAAAGAGATGGTTTGGCTTTGGATGCTCCTTTGAATATTGATGAAATGTTGGAAATGGAAAGAAAAGAAAATGAAAAGAAAAGTGAACACAGCGGAAATTCACATAACTCATCACAAAGTGGTCATAACTCAGAAAAATCAGCAAAGAGTCCTAGAAGACATTCAGTTTCACTTGCAAAGGATCATGAATCTTTAAAACCGGTGAAGTTGTTTCCTGAAAATTCTGCCATAACAAAAGAAGTGAAAAGTAAAGTAAAAAGACTTAGAAAGATGTCAAAGATTACAACAAAATCAAAAAACAAAAAAGAGATTGAAATATGGGAAAAAATTGCGAAACAGATGAATCCACTTTATGACAAGGATTTAACTTTATTAGAAAAACCTTTTGACATTTCAAACTTTGTCATAAAACCAACTTCTATTTTTGAATTTAGTGAGATGGGTGAAGCTATGTTTGAACATTTAAAGAAAGAATTTAACTCGGAACCATGGGAATTCATTAAATTAGTTGATGATTTGACCAATGAAACGACAAAGGAAAATATAGAAAAAGTTTTTGAAATTGTTGATGAATTTATAGATCCAAAAGGTGAAAAGTCATTAAATTTAAGTGCTCCAACACGAAATGACTTTTTAGATAAATTCCAAATTCAAAGAAAATACGAAACAAAAACTTGGGCGATGGATAAATCAATTGACGTAGTTTTTGTTAAAATTAGAGAAATTATTGCTCAAGAATTGATGCTTGATGTATTTCCAAGGTTTTCCAGAACTCAAGCATGTATAGATATTGTCAAACAATACAGGAACAATAAGAAATTGGTTTCACCTGCTTTGACCCTAAGATTTACGATACCTGATGAATTCTTCTTTAATCCTATTATCACAGATCAAGATTTGGAGTTTTTCAGAAAAGCAGCTGAAGATTCATTTGATTATGAATTGATATCTTCATCCAATGAATCAATTCGAACATATTTTGGAATGCATAATTATCTTCCAACTGTAACATTAGTAGACAATTTGGATGTATATAAATATGAAGGAATTTTATCTTATCCTTTGGAGCATTTGATTTGTTCGTTGTCATTACATAAAGACCAATTGGTTTATGATCCAGCATGTCAATCTTACACAATTTTGAAACATTTTCCACATGAAAAATATGCAGAACTTGTAAATGAAACAGATACGGATGGTATTGAATCAAGAAGAGGATGTTGTATTTCTACATTTGATTATTCACATCCAAAAGAATCCACCAATTATAAACGATCAATTGCGACAACCATAGATTATAAATCAGATACTTTTATTGTATGTAATAAACCTGTTATTGATGATTTTTCAAAATCTGAAGAAATGAAGAAAAATTTAAAACATTGGAAAGAACCAAAAATTTTGAATTTTTTCAACAAAGAAACAGGTGAAGAAAAAGAAAAGGAATGTTATTTTTCTTTTGAAATATCATTGTATATCTATAAAAAAATCGATGAACAAAAGACACATTTTCAACAATTACATTTTGTGGATATTGGAAGTGGAATAAAACAACAAAAAAAATCTATTGTAAATAAACGATCAAAAACATTACATGAAGGAATTACTGAAAAATTAAAGAATGATTTTGAAAAAAACAATGAATATTTGACAATTCAAAACTATGAAAATATATTGCAATGTGATCCTTTGGGACAAATGATCTTAGATTTACAAAAATAAAAACGAACATTTTTACAAAGAATATTTTTTAAGGAGTTCAATACCTCTTGGATCTCCTTGTTCTGCTGATGATTTCAATAACTCAATTCCTTTTTCTATATTTTTTTCAACACCCATTCCATTGATAAAACAACAAGCCAAATAACATTGAGCATTAGAACAACCTTGATCAGATGACATTTGATAGAATTCAAATGCTTTTTTCAAATCAATTTCAACTCCTTCTCCATACTGATAACATAAACCCATGTTACATTGTGCATTGGAATTTCTTTGATTGGATGAAAGGGTATAGTAATCTACTGCTTTTTTCATATCTTTTTTAACTCCATCACCGTTTTTATAACAATATCCAACGGAACATTGCGCATTTGAATTTCCTTTTTCGCTTGAGCTGATGAAGAATTCGATCCCTTTTTGGAAATTTTTTTCAACACCACATCCCAAATGATAGCAACGGCCAATGTAGTATTGAGCATTTGCATTATTTGTATTTGATAATTCTAAAAGCATTTCAAATGCTTTTAATTCATTTTTTTCAAATCCACATCCATACAGGAGACAAATGGCATAAAATATTTTTCTATCTTTTTCATTGTATTTTTCGAAATATTGATCAATGTCCAATTTTGTCAATGAACATTTGTTTGACCAATATTCCAATTGATAATGATCAAAACTGAGCAAATAATAAAAAAATATCATTTTTGAGATATTTTTTTCTTTTGCATTTCTGAGTTTCTTGATAACTTGAATTTTTTTACTGTGATTCAAATTCGTATTTAAAATTTTTAAACAATCACTTAAATTCAAGAATTCAAGTTGTATTGATACTATTTCTTGTAATATCTCATTATTTTTCGGTGAATATTCTTCACATAGATTTTTAAAATCAAAATTTGAAGATAAAATTTCCTTTGCAGTCATTCTCTTTGATGGATCAATTTCAAGACAATTCACACAGATATCATGTAATTTTGGACATGATTCTTTCATTAATTTTAATATTAAATAATCCTCAGGAATCCAATGGACATCAGGTGTTTTATTAAACAAATGCAAAATTGTTTTTCCTAAAGCATAAATATCAACCTTTTCGGAATATTTCCTTTTTATTATCTCAGGTGCCATGTAATGAGTTGTTCCAGCGATTGTTTTTGATGAAGAACCATCTGATCTTAAAAATTCTAAATCACAAAGTTTTAACGTTCCATCCTTTGAAACTAAAACGTTATGTGGTTTAATATCACGATGAATGATGTTTTTAGAATGTAAATAATTCAATCCTAGGCATATTTGTATTATCACATTCATATAATCCTTAATAAACAAGTGTTAAAAAAAATTTTTTTTAAAAACCTCTTCTATTTCATAATTTTCAAAATTCTGAGTCAAATCACCTTTTTCTTCAAAATCCATTACTAATGAATACCGAACTATTTTTTCAATGTGCCCACCAATGTTATAGTTTATGTATTCTTTAAACCAAAGGTGATTTTTAATAATATTTGGATGATCAAGTGAAATGGTCATGTGTAACTTTTTTTTGTTTAATTATTTATGATTACCATTTTTTCAAATTCTGGATATTCGCTCAATGGCAAGTTCACTCCTTTGACAACATAAATTTTTTTTGAGTTTTTTTTTGATTGAATTTTGTACACAAATTCATTTGTATTTGTTTTACCTTTGAATTTCTCAAGTATTTCATAATCTTTTGAACTTGTTGGTATCTCACCCTCTTTGGTTGTTTGTGTATTGCCCATAGAAAACCCAATCAAAAAACTTTTGTTTTGGAAGGTTTTTGGAAAGAAAAATATTCAAATTTCAAAAAGTATTTTGAACAAAAATAACTATATTGAACCAAATCCTCAATAATATTGACATCTTTCAGTTCAAAATCAAAAGTTTTATTGAAGTTAATTTGACAAAGAATGAAATAATAAAATTGTGTTCAGAAAAGTGAAATTGAATTTATTTTCTATAAATAATTGAATTTTAGGTCACTCAATCTTTTAATTTTTTGATCAAAAACTAATGCCAAATAAATTCGTTTTAATTTCATTGCATATTTCAACAACGACTTCTTTTCTCGATCTTCAACAACAATTGAATTTAATTCAATTCTTGATGATGAACCAAAATCAAGCATTTCCGGAGTAAAAAATAATTCCTCCAATAAATAAATTTTTCCTTTAAAAAATTGAAAAATTTCATTACATATTTTTGAGTTAAAATATTGTTCTATCATATTTTCAGGAGAATGAAATAACAATTGAAGAAAAATATAATCAAGATGAATTAAAATTCCTCTCAAAAAAACTTCATTCGTTGGAGAAAAGTAATTAATATTTTCTCTTCTATAACTCATCCCATATTTCAATAAATATTTGTTCATTTTGAATTCCATTGGAACTTTAAAATTAAAATAAAAATTTTCGTTTTGGTTATGTTTTAAAAAAATTTTGAAAGCCTTTTTTGTTTTGAATTCATCTTTTAAAACCTGAAAAATTTCAGGTAATACTTCAAGAAACTCTAAAATGAGATTATAATTTTCTTTGATTTCTCTATCAAATTGGGAAAATACATAAGGAGAACCATAACTCAAAGCTATTTTTAGATATTCAATATTTCTCCTGAATTTGACTGGGATTTCAGTGATTCGATATCCATTTGCTGATAATGCAGCTTTTATAATTTCAGTATCATGTCTCCACAATGAACCCAAATTTGAAAAAAAAAATGAATGAAATCCTACTAGTCTCATTATTTCTTCTTTTGTCGAGAATTTGGATAAATCTAATGCATCATTAGTTTTGAGAGATACTTGAATTGTATTTTTTTCAAACATTCCAAAAATCAATTCTTTGTCTCCTCTTAATGATTTTGGCAAATGTTGAAAAAGTTCTGGATCAATTTCAACGACTTTCGCAAATTTTTTCATAGATTTTAAACGATTTGATATCATTGAAAAAACTTTTTCTAGTTTAGAATTTTTGTAAATCCAATCAATGAATTCTTCATCGTCCTTCAATGATTCAGGTAAATGGCTGAAATTTTTGACAGTTATGTTCAATGACATTTTGATGACATTTTTATTTTTTTTGATATGTTCAGGAGCATCTTTCAATGAACCATTGTTTGTCTTATTTTTCATTCTTTCAATCCAAATATTTTCTTCATATTCTTCAATTTTATCAAAAATTAATAAAAGTTGTTTTTTAACACCAGATAAAAATTCTAGCTTGGATTCAATTTTCTTTTCTTGTAATATAGATGAAAGAGTATCTGAATTATAAAATTGATTTTCTAATTTTTCAAATTGTTCTAATATTTGAGTCATGAATTCTTTGTTTGGTTTGATTCTCATTAATTCATTCAATAAAGAAATTTTGTCCAAAAAATAATCCAAATTTTCTTTCATAGAGGAAATGTTATCCAATTTTTCATGAAGTATTCTCGGAATTGTTTCCAAATTTGAAAAGTAATCCAATAAATTTTCATTATTACAAATGTGAAGTGCAAAAGAATAATAACGAATGGATACGTTTTGTTTTCCAAAATGATCACTTTTGAATATATTAGAATTTTGTTATTTTACTAAATCTTCTGGTATTTAGTGATTTTTTTTTTGTTTTTTTTTTTAATTCTTCGATAGAATTCTTCAAATGTTTGTCCAGTTTTATGTTGGTGCACACTTCTGAATCTTTGAATTTCTCTTTTATAGGTTTTTAACAGTTTTTTTTCATCCAATAATTCACACAACATTTGTTGTTCTTTTTCCATTCTCACCAAATCCTCTTTTTCTTGTTAAACAAAAATGTTTGATTGGACAAATTACAATTTTTTGGTATACATGAAAATAATAAAAATATATACCCGACGTGGGGGTCGAACCCACGACCTATGGATTAGAAGTCCATCGCTCTGGCCAACTGAGCTAGACGGGCTTCAGTTGTTGTGGTTTCATCCAATAAAATTTTCTAAATAATGATCTTATATCATTTTGATGAAATTTTTATTTGTTTTGGAGTTAAAATGGGTTATGTGAGAATATTTCCTGAAAAAATTTTTAATTATAGTTTCATATTTGCATCAAATGCTTTCAAAAGTTGTTTTGAAGTTTCTGAAACCAAAATTGAATTATGATCATCAGCCAATTTCTTCAACACATTATACAATCTCATATAGCCAGCCATTCTTTTAGGTTGTGAAGTATACTTGTACAATACAGAAACTATTTTTAATAAATTCATAATCACAACAGCATCCTTTGCAACTGAAGATAACTCAATCGTTTTGACAAGTACATGAATAAATACAGACATTCCAATCGCATTATTCAATTTTGGTGCTAAATCTAATAATTTTTGTAAAGGCAATAAAATTGAAATCAAAACTCTTTCATTCATTTCTTCAAAAATAGTTATGAGATTTTTTAAATTTTGTGTTTTCATCATTTCATCTTGAACTGCTTTAGGTTCATCTGCTAACCAAGTACAAATTGATTCAAATACCACACTTTTATATTTGTTGTCTTCTAATAATTGAATATAAAACGCTATACCATTATGTTTCCACATTTCTTTTCTTGTAGCTCTCGAAGCTTGTGCCATATCACAAATTATATCTCTTGCCAAGTTTTGAAGTGAACTATTGTTGTTGATGAATTTTTGTAAAAATGGAATTGCTCCTGCAATTGCAGCCATTTCTTGTCTCTTTTTGTTGATTTTACAAAGTGAAAAAAGTGTATTCAATGCTTGATGATTAATTGTTTTTGTTGAATTTCCTAAATTTTGAACTAAAACTGGAATTGAGCCTGCTGTTTCGAGTGATTCTAAAGTTGTTGTGTCCAAAGATAAATTCTTCAAAGTTCTCAACATGACAACTTTATGAGATGATTTCAATAGTGGAATTGCATCTAAAAAGGCTTTTAAAACAACCAGTTCTGCTAAATGTTGTTTAACTATTGAATCTGCTTCAGAAAATAATAAGATGATTGTCAAAACTTTTTGAAGATATTCTTCATTTTTTGAAGGTAGTTTGATTTTGTTTTTTGTTAAATTTGTCAAAACTTTTGATAATGGATGCATGATTTTGTTTTTTGTAAAAATTCTGCAAAAATCATTTTTTGGTGTTCTTGTTTGACTTAATGGAATATTGAAAACTTGAACTAATCCATCAATACCTGTGAAAATTGCTGATTCTAATTCTAAAAATTCGGATTCTTGATGTTCTAAAAATTCAACTAAAACAGGTAATCCACGACAAGCAATGAACATTTGAAGTGTTAGAGGACTTGTATGTGTTAATTCATTAATAAAAACGGCTGCTTCTTTTCTAATTTGTTTACTGTAATCTAAAGAAGCAAATTTCATTATTGTTGGCAAAACTCCTATTAAACATAAAGTTTCTTGAAAAACTGGATTGTCAAGGATAATTTCATTGACAACTTGAAGAATTGAAAAAATTACATTTTCATTGGCTGATTCTAATAATTCCATGATGGCCAAAACACTATTATGTGTGGTTAATATTGATTTCAAATTTGGGTATTGTTTGAATATTTCAATGAGAGTATTACAAGCATTGGATACCATTTCACCAGATTGTTCAGGTGATAACAATTGTAAATTGGATAAAATTTTCTTTTCCAAAAGTTGATATTTGTCTTCATTTGTTTCTTCAGAAGCTATTTTTTCAAATGCTTGTTGGATTGTTGATTCTGTCTGATCATCAACATAATCATCTTTTGCGTTTTTAAATCGATCTAATTTGATTCTTAAAGTATCACCAAAACCTAATTTCTTGAATAAAGTATCATAATTGTCATCTTCTTCATCTTTGTATTTGTTTAAATTTCCAGATGATTCATTTAAAATATTATTAAATCTTGTATCTTTAATCTGATTAACATTGACCTGTTTTTCAGTTTCTTCATTCAATTTAAACAAATCTGAAGGTTCTGATGTCTTTCTTTGTGCTTCAATTGAGCCAATAGAAATCTTTTCGTCATCATCATCATCTTGAAATTGTTCAATGATTTTAATGCTTTTTTCACCAGAACCAAAGGTCAGAGCAGCTTTGTGTTTTATACTTTTAATATTCTTATCAACACCTTTCTTAAAAGTTCCTTCAGGAAATGTAACTTGTGGTGAACCAGGAGGTGTTTCTGATAACAATTTATCTTTTGATTTTATTGATAACAAAGGTGTTTTAATCTCTTTCTTTGAATCAATTGGAGAATCTTGTATCTGCTCTTCTTCAAATTCTAAAGAATTTTTTAATTTTGGTTGTGGTTCTTGATCTTGTTGTTCTTGAGAGTCTGTTGATTTTGAATATGATTCACGAAATGGTTTCACCCAAGCATGATTTAACAAAAAATTAGCATCTTTTCTCATCAATGGATCTCTTTTAAAACATAACAAAAGAAAGTCTTCACATAATTTTGAAATCTTTTCTGGTAAAGGTGGATGTGTATCTTCAACCATATTATAACTTGCTTGCATTTGATTTAATTCATAATAAGGAGGATCTCCTGTTAATAATTCAATAACAGTACATCCTAAACTCCAAATATCACTCTTTTGTGTTGGTCTTTCATTTGTTATCACTTCAGGAGCCACTTGAAAAAAAAAATGTTAAAAAAGTGTTTGATAAAAAATACTCCAATATGGTGTACCAACCGGTTCATCTTCCTCTTCTTTTGTTTCATTAGCCTCAGTTAATTGTGCTGCGACTCCAAAATCAGCAACTTTTACAACAGAATTTTTTGTTAATAATAAATTAGCAGCTTTGATGTCATGATGTATAACACCTTGTTCATGTAAATATTGTAAACCTTCTAAGACTTGACAAACATACCTAGCAACCAACTCTTCTGTTAATTGAAATTTTTTTATCAAATCTAATAAAGACCCGTTTTCAATGTACCTAACAAAAATTTAGTTTTTTTTTGTTTTACTCAATAATGATGTATAGATGTTTTCCTTTGACTAAACGATGATCTAAATATTGTACAATATGTTTATGATTTAATTTTTTCATTAAATCAATTTCAGCCTTTTGTTTGTTTAGTAAGGTATAAAACAAACCATAACATTTTTTAAAGCAGTTGCTGGACAGTCTTTGATGTCTATGGCTTTTACAGCAACGAATTTACCATCTGTAGCATTTAATCCTTTATAAACTGTGGCAAAACCACCTTTTCCTAAAATATTTTGAGTGTCCAATGACTTGCAAAATTTAATTTTTTTTTTTTATTATACGTATGGACCAACTGTCAATGTTGACTTGTGTTTGTTTCTAGTTTTCTTTTTATTTGGTTCTGATGGTGAACTTTCTGTCAGATCAGAAGCTGATGTCTCCAAATTTACGTTTGATTGTCTTGCCAAAGACATAAATTTTTCTGTTGATTATTGGACCAATAGTATTGATGATATATTACTGGAACTGTTTCCATTGAAAATGAAATTTAATAAAAAAATTCTCAAATTTTTTTGCTTCCACTTGAATTGGAGGAATTTTATTGGTTCCGTTCGAAAACATCAGTGGCCATTTTGTTCACAAAAATTTTACAATGAATTTTCCACAAGAAGTCTATTAATAGTAGGTAAGGTAATTTCCCGAACTTCCTGAGAGACAATAAACGCACAGTTCCAATTGTCAATTGATAAAGTATCAGGCATATTTTTATTTAAAGTTGGTTTTAATAATTCAATATGATCTCTCTCATATTTTCTTAGTTCATGTTTTTTATCATAATGCACTTCTTCTAAAACGATCATATCCCAATTTTCAAATCCTTGATGCTTCCTGATGAATTTATAAACAT